>CAJNIZ010048241.1:0-10743 GCA_905231905.1 Symbiodinium pilosum | reverse complement strand
GTTCGCCATTACGAAGGGAATCCTGCTTAGTTCCTTACTCATATGCTTAATTTGGCGGTTCACATGTCTGACTTCATGCTAGGAAGTGTTGCAAACACTATTTCCTATTTAACCCCATCTGCAAGACAAGATGATGATCAGTCGAACCAGTGTAGGGTTTTGAGGACCCAGGTCTCTGTGCTGGCTTTTTCTGGCCGTTAGTCCTCTTAGAGGGGGTTAATGTGGGTTGTAGGGGATATATATATAGAGTGCAGGAGTGTAGTAGGAAAATCAAATTAGTGAATTCGGAAATGGCATCTGGGATTCTGAGGGATCTGTAGGGTTTAGGGTGCAGAAAATAGAAAATTCAAGCAATTGATGACTTTATGAAGCGTCTATAGATCTACTCTATGAGGTATCATCAAATTTCTTGGCATTTCCCGATAACACTCCCTACCCCGCTTTAAGGAGTTCAGATTATAGCTCATAGGGCACTATAAGCCCATAAACCCTGTATAGGACCCTATAGACTCTAAACCCTATATAGGAATCAAACAGTACTAGCAACATGGAGGTGTACCCGATATAGGCGTAGGCAAAGGATTTAGGCTTAGAGTTTAGGGCTTAGGGGGTGTAGTGAGTTTTCTCAGCTACCCGATATAGGGCTTGTGTAAGGGCTACTAGGGTTTAGGGTTTCCCAAAATGAGGCGTACCTGCCGGGAAAAGGTTTCCTTGAGCCAAAGTGGCAATGGAAGGTTTCGCTCTTGTTCCCCAGAGCACCCACGAACCTAAACCCCCCAAAATATAGTAGTTTCTAGCTTCTTTCCCATGATCCCAATAAATACTATGATTCCTATCCCTAAACCCTAAACCCTAAACCCTGAACCCTAAACCCTCAATCCTACAACCTCGACCCGGTTGTGCGGCCTGTAGGCTGAGAATCATTGCAGCATGGCGCAAATTTCGCAGAAAAAAAATACCGACGGCCACATCCAAATCGAGCATAATTCGGTGTACCTTTTTGGGGATCCCTGTATTAAGGATTTAGACTGTTTTGGGGGGTCTCTATTGGCTCCCCTCATGTATGGAACCTACCAATAGAATTGGTTATGACACTGCCGACCAGCCCTTAAACAAAGCAATTGTAGGGTTCACTAAGGACCCATAACTGTGAGCAGGCCCCATCTGGTCCTCAACCCTTAGGGTTTAAGGTTTAGGGAACTAGGCTGCCATGCAGGTGGGAGTGAATGATTGGAGTCTCCCAGCAGTGCGCTACACATGCCATAAATCCAACTAAAAGTACCAACCCATCCCCCCAAGAACAAACAAGCATCCCCTTGTGTTTGGAAACCCATAAAGGCACATAATTCACACAACACAAGGGCGACTCTGCGGGTCCTCCCAAGCTACAGCGCCCAGCAGGATCAGCTTCTTGTCACGGTTGTGTGGAATCTGCAAAGGCCAGGGAGGGTTACGGCTTTGGCGGCTAAGGGCGTTTCAGATTTGGGTTTAGAGGTTAAGGGTTGGCGATTATGCAGGTCCCTAAACCCTAAACCCTAAACCCTATACAGGTTCAGTGGAGTTCAGGTTTGGGTTCTAGGCTCAGGACTTTAGGATCACCAAGGAAGAGTCCTAAGCTGCACTGCCAAGCAAGAAAACCCGAAGACAACGCTTGTCCAGGTTTTCTCCTGCTGAAATAATATTGAACTCACAAAATTCCCAAGGCTTAGGGTACTTAACATCAACTGAATCCGGCTGGTTGACCTTCATGACGAGGTTACCCTAGGCCAAGGCTTCATGATGTTTGATTTTGCATATGTGCAGGGTGACACTACTAGTCATAGCGTTGAGGGTTCCATCAGGGCAACAACAGTCTTGACCCCACAAGTGGGCTTGCTGTACGGGCTCACCTCAAATGCCTTGCAAGACGGTCTACCACGTTCTAGTTTGGCCATTTCTTCGTGCTGGAGCCGCAAATTGCAAGCCTCAGATAGGTAGCATGAGGTAAGATCTCGGCCCTCTGGCGAAATTCAAACGGACTACCAGGGTTGCATGAGAGCTTGGAGGGTCGGGGGGGCTCAGTAAGTAGGTGAATAACGCCTGACCCACACAGTCAACCACAATTATCCCCAGTATTGTCCCTCTGACCCTCCAAGAGGTATTTAGCGGATCTACTGGGACCAATGATGGGGATAGGAAGGCTCTAGGGCTTCGTACTACACTAACAGCTTTTTGGCCCGCTTTGTTCCCCCCATCTCTGTCCCGTATGTGTATATGTATATGTATACGTATATGTATATGTACATATCTAATTACATTGTGGTACCATACTGGAGCTTTGATTATTAGGGGAGTGGGGGGGATTTACATGGGAGGGATCTTGCACCCCATAAGTGGATAAAGTCATAGCGCAAAACCTGTAGAAGAGAAAAAGAGAGTCTCATGTTACATACTTTTGGGTTCAGGTAGCGGGTTCAAAGCCTTTGGTACGACTCCAGTCTCCATTCGCGTGCTTACGTAGAATGAGTCACAGGGCACTAGAAGTCAGCACTCACAAAGCAAACTATACCAGTAGGAACCGCCTTCTCGCAACAAGCATGTGGCGGCAAGCCTATCCTAAGGCACTTTTGGAAACAAGCATGTGTCCTAAGCTACCCTAAACCCAAAACCCTAAACCCCAACCACTGGCATCTCCTTTTTTTCACATCTCGAATTAGGCCCGTCCGCCTCTTCCACGATAGGAATGTACAGCGGCAAGTTTCGTCCTCCAGAGGAGGACACAGCAATGTAGATGGGGTTGAGGGTTTAAGCTGACAAATACGGGTATATAGTAAATAACAGGGTTTAGGGCTTAGGGCAGCTTAATTCAAGTTCCTTATCAGCAGCCCAGCGGAGAGGTCTGAATGATAGGGGGTTTCCCAAAATCTAGGAGTCCCTATTTGGGGAAACTACCATTTGGGGCTCAGGGTTTTGGCATGGGTTTGGGGTTGAGGGAACTTTGGGGCAATTAAGGTTCAGGGAACCCACGGCAAAGGGTCCTTGGCTTTCCATTCCGGACCGGACCTGAGTACTTACGGTAACACAGTTTGGGTTTAAGGTTGAGTTTAAGTTTTAGGGGTTTATTCTGGAGGGCTATTACCGCAACAATGGAGTGTCAACTGGAAAAGAACTTAGAAGTTGAAATGAACACTAGGATTCTGAAGGGATTCACATTGGCTAGCAGAGGCATCTAGGTAACCCCAACAACCCCAAAAATAGGACCGTAGGAGAGTCATGTGATACTTCTATGGTACTTGTTCCAGGGGGTTAAGGGTGTAGGGGTTTTGGGGTCGCCAAAGCCATCTCATTGTACAGGTAGGGGCAAATGGCTGCTTCGCCCCATGATGATGAAGATGAAGATGAAGATTAGCGGCCTCTGATGTTGACTTCATTTTCCAGCATTGCAGTAGCTGACAGCTGCCCTGGCAGATAAGACTGAAACAAGCAAATGCGCTCGTAATCTTAAAGCTCAATCCCTAAGCACTACAACACGCTTGTCTATGGCTAGCTGCCCTCACCTCCAAACGCTAAAGCCGCCCTTGCAATCCTGGGCGCTACATCTTCAAACCCAAAGTCCTCAAACCCAGTATTCTAGAGGATTAGCTTTGGAGTTGCTAGTGTTGTTGTTGTTGTTGCTGCTGCTGCTGCTATAACTACTGTAAGTAATACTATCGCCTTGAATTTAGGGATCAGGCGTCATGGTCGCAAGTCCTTTGGCTTGCAAGGCCAAGACAATTCTCTAGCATGCGCACCTGCTCTTAAAAGCCCTACCCTAAATCCTAAACCCTAAAACCTACACCTGCTCAGACCATGCAGACCATGAAGTTTCAGGGCTAGCCCCAGCGAGCCCGATTACCCTAAAACATAATAGGGTTTAGGGGTTTAGAGTTCCTAGTCTCATTAAAGGCACATTCCTTGATTAAGGGGTACTGGGCTCTCTGGGCCCCTAAACCGTAAACCCTGCACCCTGCACAAGTGGGTTTAGATTTCAGGTCTCGGGCTGCAAGAGGTTTAGGGTTTAGGGGCTTACGCTTTATGGTTTAAGGGTTTAGGGTTTAGGGCCTAAACCCTAAATGCCAGCCTGTATAGGAGCTGAACCCAAGGACTTGGATGATAAGCAAATTGACACTACCAACCATGTTTACTATATGGGTCATAGGGGCTATTGACCTACTTACTAAATCCCCCTGACCCTCCAAGTAGCTTTAGGCTTCCAGATCCCCTGTATAACTATGGTGTAAGGTACCTCAACTAAACCTAACATGATACGAGTAGTGGTAGTCATTTATGCCCCTGTAGTCCGTGCACAATGGCGGGTCACCCCTGCCTTGGAGCCTAACATGTAGCTAACGACAAGCGGTCTGGGGTTGAGGGTTTAGGTCTACACCCCACAACTCGAGCGAAGGAGCTAGCTACAGGGCTTCTGGGAAGTCCCTACATCTTGGCACCGAGGACCCCTACTACGCGTTAACCCTTGATTACCTATAATAGGAATATAAGGGTATCCCAAAGGGTTAAGGGTCTAAGGTCCAAGCTAAGTCCCAAGGAGATTCCTAAACCACACAAGATCGGACCCTCAACCAGGGACACGAACCCTCAACCCTTCTTGGAGGTTTTGGTGAGTTATAAGTCTGAAATCTGGATAACTCAATGCCGTTATAACCTCAACAATAACTACTGCTGGACCTTAAAGCCCTTAAACTCTTAACCAAGAGACAAACTTGAGGTGAGCGAAGTCGTGTGCCGCCGGCACCCGTGGAAGGCAACAGCCCAGCAAGCTTTTGTCCAAAACCTCCAGGGTTAAGGGCTCAAATAGCGCATTATGGTTCAGAGTATCTATAGCGAGATAGTACCCCCAATAGTGGCGACTAACATGGAAAAAGAAAACGAAGCATTAAATGGACACTGGGATCTTAGCGGGATTTAAGGTTTAGGGATGCTAGGTACGTAAGAGTCCTGCCAAGTAGGGTACCCCTTGGAGGTCTTTAGGGCGTAGGGTTCCTTCTGTGGGAACTGTCCACCCTCTGAAAGGTCTAGGATCGAAGGCCTAAGCTGAAGGAAGCTGTCACCAAGACCTCCATGAATCCGGGCCAGTAAGCTGCCAGTAAGCTCGAGGAGAAGGTATACTTTGGGGTTTCAGGAACGTCCTGCCTAAACCCTCAACCCTAAACTCTAGGCCCTCAACCCTAGACTGTACAGGATTTAGAGTTTGGGGATGAAACGCCTGGGCTCTAGGGTCAACACCATGTCTCACCCCAACCATGAAACCTTGAACCCTGTACCCCTAAACCCTTAACCCTGAACCCTAACCCAACAGCTCAGCCCTGAATCTCACTAACCGCAATCCTGCTCGAAACCGCTTAAACCCGAAACCCTAGGCCCTGAACTCTCAGCCCCAACCCCTAAGTCCTAAACCCTAAGCCCAAAAGTGCGTAAAATAATAGCCCCAAACCCATACTAATAGCCATAAAGGCCATCATGTTACCCACTTTTGGGGTCCAGGTAAACCCTAAACCCTAAACCCTACACCCTAAACCCCTAAACCCCTAAACCCTAAACCGCGGACCTTGCGTACAGGCTGCAAGGTCTTCTGAATTGCTCTCAGTGTCGGCATGGCCTTGCCCAGGAAGCAGAGCTTCAAAGGCTCCCAGGTTTAGGGCTTAGGGTTTAGGGTTTAGGGTTTAGAGTTCAGGGTTCGTGGTTTAGGGTTTAGGGTTTAAGGTTTAGGGTTTAGGCTGTTTCGGGTTCAAGGTTTAGGCGTGAGGGCTTACCCTACCCTTCACGGACAGGTACCTTGAGATTAGGATTCTGTATTACGATTATATATATATAGAGATTTGGGAACATTAAGCCACTATACAGGTAACTGGGACTTTGGGGCGAGGGATCCGAGTCTACAAATAACATCTACTTTGGGGTTTAAAGTCTAGATTAGGTGGACCCCCCACCCTGTAATAGTATTGTAATAGGAAGAAAAAAGGACCTTGATATAATGACCAGCATCCCTTATACGCACTATTGCTGGGTGGGGGGGGGTGGGCCGTCCACCTAAAGCCTACAAATGATACGTGCTTTGGGCTGTTCTGATCCTAGGTTGTGTTTTTTTTACATACTTATTGTTCTTGCTTTGGGGGGACCAGCTGTTGTACTTTGAGGATATCCAGGGGACACTAAATTAAGAAAGCTCCAAAATAGCCCATGTTCGCACACAATACTCCCTGCGGAACCGGTGCGAGAGAGAGACACAATACTCCCAGCATTGCATAACTATAGGCCACATTGAACATCTACTATCTACTTTTAGGTTGCGGATTCGAGGGGCGTGTCAATCCAATGGGAGGAGCTTCCCAACATCAACTTCTGGACTGCCTCGAGGTTCATGGGGTTCACGATGGAATTGCAGGGGGAGTAGGCTGGGATGAAGATGTGGGCGCATGTCGGAACCCCAAACCCTAAACCAGGTGTATGAGACTTGCAGGATGCAAACGAAGTGGGCAATTATTCGTGATCTCCCTTGAAGTATACACCCTCAATAGATGAACCCTTCAATATTCATCACAGGAACTCTCTACAGCGTACTTACCGACCCTTAACCCCAAAGCCTTCAAGTACAAAACCCTAAATCCTCCACGTGAGGCTGAGCTTCCTTGGACATATTGTTTAGGAATTCTTGGCTGTAGTAATTCAACCCTACACCCTAAACCGCGCACCTCAAGCCGAAACGGTGTAAACCCCCTCTACACCCTTTTCCCTTCCTGTTGTCTACCCGGAGTTGGCACAAGCGTTTCGTGTCCTAGCGTGTAGGGTTTAGGGTTAAGAGGGCTTCTTGGGTTTTAGGGCGCGACAGGGGATCCAAGTACTCACATATCATGGATTTAGTACCAGGAACCTTTTTATGGAGCACTTAATGAAACCCATTACTGGGATACTTGGGCCCTTGCAGTATAACCCTCAATTCCGAGAACCCTCCGAGATCCCCCTCCACCCCTGCGCCGGGCCGGGATTTTCTTCATCAGAAGGATGGAGTCGAAGATCGACGGTCCAATCCCTCAAGCAATTTTGGGCAAGTTTGCTGGGCTTGGGGAGTTTGCAGTTTAGGGTCAAGGGTTTAGTGCTCAAGGTTTTGGGGCTTCGGGCACTTTGTATTTAGAACCCTCGTTTCCCTAAGCTAGCCATTGGAACTATGACTTCTATCAATCAAGGTAAATATTCTCATGCAGGCTAGCTATATCAAAGGAAGTGTTCAAGGGATGCTTTTGGGAGGGTTGTAGGGAAGTATAGCCGCCAAAAAAAGAGTTAGCTTTCGGTGTGGATGACATTACATGTTTAACTACGTCTGCAATACAAGCTAAACCCTAAACCCTAAATCCCTAAACCCTAAAACCTAAATCCCCTAAACCCTGAACCCCCAAGAACTCATGCAGGAGTATAGTTGGAAGCACGTAGCAAGGATTTAGGCTTGAGGACCGCTAAGTGCGTGGGTGCCAGGCTGGCTGTGAGGCTATGTGGCTACGGTAAAACGCAATGACTGGCTCAAAAGCGTGGATGTCAGAACCCCCCTGTTTATAGTCCCCCTTAAGTAGATAGACTATGGGTCATATGGGGGATCTTACAATAATATGCCCAAAACCATATTCTATCTACTCAAGGGGGACTGCAACCCTAAACCCTAAACCGCGTGGGGCGTAAGTGCAGAAGTTGCTCATCCAGCCTGTAAGCTCAACAAAATGCATTGGATGAGATTCAGCCAAGCCTAACTCGAAACGTCAAGGCAGTTGCCTATAGTTCAGGTGGGTATACCTGGTCATTGATGGGTTACAACTTCTTAAGTGTAAGGCGGTTTAGGGTTTAGGGTCATGGTTGGGTTACAACTTCTTAGGTGTAAGTAAAGCAAGTCACACGTAAAGCCTAAACTCTTAACCTTGAGTACTTCTGTTAACCACAAACCCCCCTAAACCCTAAACCCTAAACCCTCAACCCTAAGGGGTTTCCCAGCGGCTCGTGTGTACTCCAACCTACCCCGCCCCACCCTGCCCCGTGCACCCAGCAAACAGCGGCTTTACAGGGTTTAGGGTTTAGGGTGGGAGAGGTAGATTGCTGTCTAATCTGGACCCACCGACCCCATTGTTTCCCTGCAAGGAATCTCAAACTTGTGAAACAAGCTCTCCAAGTCCTGCTTTGACTAGCCGGTGTTGTTGGGGGATTTCGATCTTCTCAAACCTATATTGTCATATCTCAGAACTCCCTCCCAAAACTACACCCGGAACCCTACACCCTAAACCATTAAATCCCTAAATTGCAGATTTTCCGGTTTAACCCTAAACTCTATATGTCCCCATATATATACATATACATATATATATATATCCTGATCTCTACAACCCCCTATATACCCCCTAAATGAGCAGCACAACTTACGTCGCCAGGCGTCTATTGGCACATACATTCGACACGATCGTTGCCAGCGTCCTTTAAAATTTAAGCGATGTTTCTCAGCTCACAGTAACATGCCAGACGAGGATACATAGGGGTTATCTAAGGATCTTCAATAGGCATTATATAGAACTATGGTGCCACATAGAGCTTTGACTTGTTCTGGGGTCAAAGTTTCACTCCACCCCATAAATTTGAAACGCCCTCCAAAGGCCTCGCGAAGGCTACTGCGCTTTTGATGCATTTATGAAAGGCTCCTATATGTGAGTTTGCAAAGAATCGCGGCCTCCTGTCTTTAGCCCTTCATAATCCCGGGGCCTGAAGGGACATGGTCGAATATAATCCGTACATAATCCCTTATTCCCTACTAACCCCCCAGTAAGTAGTTGTAGATTCAGGTAGGGAAATGAGTAATCATGACATTTTGATTTCGGTAACCCTAACACCCAACATAAGGATCCTATAACCATCATATGATAGTCATAGGGTCCTAGTTTTGTGGGTTGGGGTTACCAAAGTCCTTTTATTTTCAGGGGAGCCAGGCTAGCCTCCAAAATATTCCTATAGAGCTGGTTTCCGCACCAATCCCTGATCTTAGGGGTTAGGACTTGAGGTTTGGGGGGTTTAAGGTTTGGGGTCTAGGCTTTCGGACCGAGGGTTTGGGGTTTGAGGTTTGGGTTTAGGATCTAGTTCTCCAGGTTTAGCGTTGAGGACTTAGGGCTTAGGGGTGTCCATGTCTCCCTGCGGAAGAAGGCACCACCAATCCAAACGGCCAGCCCCAGATTTGATAAGCTCAAATAAGAAACCATGTGTGATTATGTCGAGCATCGTCTAGGGTGTGTGGGGCCTAGGGTTTATGGTTTAAACCCTATATATCCCGATAAATCCCGCTAAAGGGATCTACTAAGATATAACCCCGAAATCTTGCCAACGCTTCCTGAGATCTTGTTGTAGCTCTACAACTTAGGGCCTTTATCATCCCATGTCTGAGCGCTAGACCACACGCCTTGGGGTTCAGATTTTTGGGGATTAGGGAGATAGGGTTTAGGGATATAGGGTTTAGGGATAAAGGATTTGGGGCTATAGGGTTTAGGGCTTGAGGTGTAGGGTTTAGGGTAAAACCCTCAACCCCGTTACACCCCTGAGAGTCTAGTGCGTCCAGGCGGCAGTGGGAGAATGAGACCTGCGCCCCCAAGATTGCAAGGGCCGATGTTGGCGTTTTCAGGTCGGGGCTAAGGATCTACCTGACACTTCGTTTACCTATAGAAAAAAAGTTTCTACTGACGGCTTAGACCTGCTAAGCTAAAGGTATATGGGAGCTGCAAATAATCCGCAAACCCTAATCCTAAATCCTAGTTCCCATCCCAAGGCGAATTCAGATGTGTAGGCGGTCTTTACATCGCTTATTTGGGTCTTTTGGATGGGGCTCGCCGAACGGTGAACTTAAACCAACAAAAGGCCGCCAGGCAGGGTAACAATCAAACTCTGGGGGAAACTGTTGAAATTTATGCCCTCTGGTGGAGGTATTGGGTCCCTTATTAAAAGCATCATGACCTTTAGGGCGTGGTCCAAGGTGGCTACCCAGAACCTCCTATGTAGTTCCTTTCCGGGTTGTATATTGTAACCCCTTTGTGGTATTAATCCCTGCTTGCGCGCATTGGGCAGCCACTGCGAACTTGACCACAAGGACCTAATCCCTAAGCCGCCATTAATATCTACCAGATCCGAGGGAGGTGGGGGTGGGGTCCTTCTCAGGGATTCTATGGGGGCGTCTTTTGAAAAAATGAAAGTTCTAAGCCCTAAACCCCTATCCCTAAACCCCTATCCCTAAACCCTAATCCCTAGACCCTAAACCCTAATCACTTAACCCTCGCCGATGGACCCCACGCCTAAACCCTAAACGCTACGCAGAGCCTTCAAGTATACATAACACTGTCCCCGAAACCCTACAAATGGTCTACGTAGGGTTTAGGGTTTAATTAGGCCCCCAAAACCTTACAAATGGCTCAGAAGGGCAAGCCCTGTAGAAGACACACTACCTTAAGAACCCTAAGCCCTAATAAGCCTATGCGAGTCCCTACACCCTAAACCCTCATAAGTCTATGCGAGTCCCTACGCACCAAACCCTCATAACCCTATGCGAGTCCCTACAGCTACACCCTAAACCCTCATAAACCCTAAACCCTAAACCCCCAAACCCTAAACCCTTATAAATCCTAAACCCTTATAAACCCTAAACCCTACACCCCCAAACCCTAAACCCTTGTCTTGTCGTAATGGTAGGTACCTGGG
>CAJNIZ010048240.1:20686-33527 GCA_905231905.1 Symbiodinium pilosum | reverse complement strand
CGCGAAAAAAGACCTATTCTGCCCAGGCCTCATGAAAGTTTACACAGCATGAAAAACATGGTGCCCCCAGGGTTCGTTAAACAAATTATAGAGCGCCTGGAAGCCGTTCATGCAACGTTGGACTTGCGCACGTGCGACCTGCAAAATTCACTGGCCCACGCAGCATTGACGCGAGTGCACGTCAGAGCATGTTTTTCTGCAACCTCGCGAACGCACGTAACATGCTGTAAATTGCAGTACACGTGACACTGTCACAACCCTGAAGATTTGCTTGCATCTCGTTTCCAAGACACCCCCGCGCAGCGGCCGCAACGAGCAATTCCTCAAGACTACACATTGGCCGCGAATGCTGGATAGCCCACGCATGTCAGTGTTTCGGCCATTTCCCATTGGGAACAGCACCGTAAAAACGCGAAAAACTCAAGTTTCTCGAGGAAATGACGATCCCCTGCGCTGCCCAGAGTCGCCCGCAATTTTTTTTGTTTTTGCGGGCCATGTTGCTGTATGAAGGTACGAGAGTGCTGCGCCTGCCATACAAAATCGCTGCGCCGCACATTTCAGGGCGATATAACCCCTCTAAAATATCTTCACATACTCCGTACTGAAACCCAGTTAGAAAGGCCCACCAAGCTCCCGACTGCACAGCTCGCAGCAGCCTGCAACACCATCGTTGACGTTGAGGTATCTTCCAGTGTTCCTGAAATTTGGGCTGCACTGCTGCCCGTTCGATTTTGAAGGCACGCTTCCCTAACAATAGTCATAATAACAATAATAATAGAGATATAGTAATAACAATAAGAATAACCATCATCATAATAATGCTAAGCCCTACCTGCCGTGGCGGAGCACACTGACTCCGCGCGCAGCAATTGCCAGCCCTGGGCCTCAGGAAGTTTGCTTTCCTTGCATGTGCTGTAGGCCTAAACCCTACACCCTAAACCCTAAATCCAAAGCCCTTACCCTGGAACTACCCTTTTAGGTAGCTTCAAGAAATATGGAAACCCCCGTATAGACCCCAAAATGACATCATCCTTTTTATGCGGACTAAACGAAGATTGACTCCTGATTTTGGGCAAGCCCCCAATGTCTACCACCATATAGTCCCAGTTCCCATTCAATGTTGCATGTTTTTCATTTGATCCCCATTACCGGGGTGATATCCTTGTATAACCCCTCTATAATCCCTATACTATCCCTACATAACCTCAAATGACGCTATATAAGCCCCCCATGAAACCCCCAAGCCCCAGGCACCAAAGAAGTGCAGGCGGACGACCGCCGGGCCTGGCCCTGTCAGGATGGGTGGACCATGTACAGGATTGCTGTTAAGGAGCTGAAATTAACTTACCATATCATGGCGTTGTATATAGTAAAGTAAATAATCGCGTGTCCTCATTTTAGTAGCTTAACTTAAGTTTTCAAACAGCATGCCGGTGTATGGGCATACTAATATTAATCATCATAGGCATTAAGAATCATGACAAAATAGAAATAATAGTGATAGTAAGAACACTACGAATAATAGAAACACTAACAGTAATAGCAATGAACGTAACATATCCAATAACAGCAATAGAACTTGGGGGGGGTCAGGGGGACTTAGAAAGCTGGTTAGTAACGCCCATACGTGACTATAGTTATCCCGAAGTAATAATAAGAGTACTAATCAAGTCTGAACCAACTGGGGGCTCTTTTTCCCCCAGCCAACTGGGAAATATCAAGTTTTCTCAATTGGTTGCTGCACCATGTCATAGTCTAAACTCCTGAAAGGCAGCTCTTTGGGTGATCATATAGGGGAACATTATAGGGCTTACCAAGGAGGATATTAGGAGTTTAGACTACAGCTCATGTTAGGTTTCTGCTGTCCAGTTCACAAGCTTGCCAAGTTTTTTGCTTTGGATTTTTCTGCGGTAGGTGTGAGACAAAGATTCAAGTCGGCTACCCCATTCCAGTCAGTTGAAATAGATGCATTGACAGCTGGTCAGCTGGTCCTGACTTCCTTCATCTGACCGGCCAGGAATCTTGCACATCAAGTTATGAAATGCACTTTGCTCCCCTGTCAGGCAGATTTTGTTTGTCTAGTTGTTCACTCTAGGGGAGCAGAGGAACACATGCGGAGTCATTCATAAAATTAGCACAGTTTCGGTGGTCACTGAGAGAATGACGAATCACGAGTTTGCTGGAAGCGGCATTGAGTATGATGGCAGAAAACAAGGGCTGCACTACACAAATCAAGATCCCGTAGTGTGCTCCAGAATAACCCTAAACCCTAAACCCTAAACCCTAATACTACATTAAAAGAACAACCGTAACATCACGTTGTTTGACTGAAGCAACTGGTGCAAGTGACCACCGCAAGCGTCTTAGGTCTGAGAGTCTTACAAGTGCCGGTGCAGGCTTTTGGCAAGGTTTGTTGTGCACTGCCGTGCCGAAACTTGTAGATTGGATCAGCCTTGCTGAGCTTCATAGTAAACCACCCTACTGCACCGCAGACAGGTTGTCCTGTGAAGAAACATTTGTTCTCTCTGACTTCTCTTCTAGTTCATGTCTTTCACCTTGTCTGCGAGGCCCAGACATAATTCGCAAAATTGTTGCTTACAGGCTTGCACGCTCGCACAGATAATTAGACGAAGCACAGGCTGCTGTCTTCCGAAGGCGAGCAAGCTGCCAAGACCTGGTCATGTATGCGGCCATTAGACGCAAAGAGAGCTGCCGTGCCCACCGTCCTTCCAAGGGAGAACTGCAAGGGTTTGCCGGATAAGTCGGTCACCCGGCCACCTGCCTCTTCCACAATCATTGCGCCGGCTGCGATATCCCAAATGTACTGCGGCGTCTTAGAGATGCGGAGGTAGAGGCTTGCCTGTCCCCTGGCGACCACTCCAAACTTGCACTGGCTATCCATCCGAATCGGGGGCCCCATTCTCAGGGCACCTGCAATCTCAGCATGCCGTCCGTGGCTGGAGTGGGAGGATTCAAGCGATTCCACATATGTGGCTGAAGATGCATCGGAGCTACTGGACACACAGATAGGGAACTCCTTGCCAGTAGCTATGTTGATCTGGGAAGCGCCTTGCTCTGCAACTCCAACGAAGATACAGCCCTTCTCGCCGTCTGGCAAAGCTGCATCAACTGGAAGATTAGGACAGCCCAAAGCCGCGACCAAGACACGACCGTTCTCTATCAGGCAGAGGCAAACAGCAAACTGCTCTTGCCGTAGGAAGCCCTTCGTACCATCGATAGGGTCAAGTACCCAAAAGGTGCCTTCACCCCCTGGATGATTCCCGCGGTCGAGGGCGCCGAGAACCTCGTCCATGGAAATGTCGGAGATGAACTCCTTCACGTGGTCTGACACCTTTACAGGAGCCAGATTCTCCAGTAAGCTATGTATTGATGTGAGCACCAAGTGAACGTACATTATCTGGCATCCACTTTCTCTTGGCCAGGGAGGAGATCTACGACCTACTCTGTGCCTAACTTTGAGACTATGCTTTGTTGGCACCCGGCTATACGCGCTGCAACAGTACGATTATGCCACATGGAACCAGAGATAGCCTTACTCAGAATCATTGCGCATGACATCAACCAACTCATGAGTGGCAATATTGTCACTCATGACAAATCTGATGCAAGCACAATTCAGACAATCCTGCATCGGCACACCGACTTAGTGTGAATCGCAGCTTCTTTTGATTTCTTCCCCATAGAGCCAAATATGAGTCCTCTGTTCTAGATAATGGTGCGCCATCTAAAGAGACCACCGACTTGCGCAATTCATGGCAAGAACGTACTTGAACCTGGGGGGGGGGTTCTCCAAACTGCGCACTCTGCGGGACCCTACGGATTGCTAAAAGTGCCCCCCCCCCCCCAAACATTAGTAATTGTCTAGGGAGGATTGTCCATTTCATTGTTCATTTCCTTTTCCATTTGACTCTCCAGTACAGGAAATAAGAATCCCCTCAACTCCACATAATCCCTGTGTAAGTCCTATATCATCCCCATATACCCCCCATACAATTCCTATATAAGCCCCATAATGTAGACCCACGATTAATAAACACCCTCCCCTTAATAGGGATTCTACTACGGATCCTAATATTTAGGCCCTTTAAAGGAGGGGGTTTATTAATGAGGGGTCTACATCAAACACTAAACCTTTAGCCCCACACCCCTAAACCCTAACTCATCATGCGTCTACATTAGCCCCCTAAGCCCAAAACCCTACACCCCCATACAAATTCCTTTATAAGCCCCTAAACCTTAAACCCCGATACAATTCCTTTATAGGCCCCTAAATCCTAAAGCCTAAACCCTGAAGCCTCAACCCTAAATCCTAAACCCTAACCCCTAAACCCTAACTCATTATGGATCTACATTAGCTTGGGGAACTTCCCCTTGCCTTCTTTGCCATGGCAGGGTCGGCCCGTAGAGCTGACGCGTCCTCCGTGTTGGTGGTTTCTTTGGTGGGGGGGTTTAAGGTTTTTGGATTTGGGGTTTAGGGTTTGGGGTCTAGAAAACTAGGTTGCAGGGTTTCTTTGGCGGGGGTTTCCCAAGTTTAAGGTTACCTGAGAAGGAGCTTATAGAGGCTAGAAAGGGTCATTATAGGGATATTATAGGGTTTAAGGTTTAGGGCTTAGGGTTTCCCAAGCTTAAGGGTACCTTTTTGGGGGGTCATAATGGAGACTCAAATGGAAAAGGAAAATGAAATGGAAGCTGGGATTATATATAGGGCCTATCAGGGTTTTATAGGGATCAGGGTTTCCGAAAACTGGGGGGCACCTTTTTGAAAATCCATGTAATCAGGATTATAGTATTTGAGGGTCTGTAGCAGGGACCTTCTCTACTACCAATTTGGGTTGCGGGCTGTAAGGTTCCACTTGGACTTTCATGCTCGAAATGGTTCAGGATGAAGGTTTAAAGATTTTGGGTGTGGGGGGTGTAAGGTTCCAACAGGAATCCATCCAACAACCTGAACGCGCTTTTTCCAAGCGGACAGCCACATTTTTAAGAACCCACCAGCCGGATTTCACAGATGCTTCTTTGTCACATGAGAAATGGAGGATCCTTTGCTTCCTTCCTGGAAATACGGTAGCTGCTTATACGATGCTCACATGGGGAACATGCTTCTTTTGCATCCTTTCCTTGCCTGATCCAGCTCTGGCAATTTCACGAAAAGGTCAGCTGCACTAGAATGATCGACTGAGGCCGGGCATCACTAAAGTTGATCAAGGACCGTGACCGGGGCCCAGGTGTTCCACAAAAATGTACCAACTTCGAAACTCTGACATGTGCCAAGTGCCCTTGTGACCCCTCCTTCTTACTTGGTGGTTTTGCAAGACCCAATGGAGCACCTTTTGAATAACATATGGTTTTCGTTCTGCGAGCTCCCCCACCTCCTCGCCCACCATAGGGATGTCGGGGAAGGCCTTGATGATTTGCCAGGCATTAAAATATGATCATCGGTTTGGGGTTTAGGGTTTAAGGTTTAGGGTACTCCAAATCGGGTTCAGGTATACATGAAAAATGTAAAATCGGCCTATAAGCCCCTACAACCCTACAAATATACCTTTCATCCCCTATCTTCCAATAAACGCCTTTCAAGGGATCCATATGAGCAAAAGTCTAAAAAGCTAGTATCTTCCTTAGTAACCCTTATAATAATTTCCTGTATAACCACCCCCTGAAGGAGCTTAGACTATAGCTCATATGATCCTTATATAACCCTACATATAGCAGTTTCCATTTCCTTGGCCATTTCCTTTGCCATTTGATTCTCCCTTATTGGGGAATATATATATATATAGAACCCCCTATATTTCCCTAAATCCTAAACCCAAACCCTAAACCCCAAACCCCTGAACAGGGCCCTAAGAAAAGCCCCGAGGCTTGGTAGAGAATGTGACCGACCAGAGCTTGGGAGGCAAAATCTGCAATCGTGACCTCAGAAACTCAAGAAACTACCACAGTATATTGGGGTTATATAGGGGATATATAGGGTGTAGGGTTTAGGAATTAGGGGTTTAGGGTTTAGGGGTTTAGGGTTATATTGGGATATTGGAAAAGAAAATGGAAACTACTATATTATGATAGGGTATATATTGGGGTTATATATATGTAGGGGATATATTGGGATAACGGAAAAGAAAACAGAAACTATAGAGGTTATAGGGGTTATATTATGGTTATATTGGGTTTATATTGGGATAATAGAAAAGAAAATGGAAACTACTATGTAGGGTTTAGGGTTTATGGTTTCAGGGTTTAGAGACTAAAAAAGAGATTGTATAGGGATATCCGGGGAAGATATAAGGATCGTAGAGATCTACGGTGATCATCAAGGGATTTTGTTTGGTTTGGGGATGTTGTGTGTACCCTAATGATGGGGAGCCAAATGGACAGGAATATGGACAATGACATGAAAAGTGGTGTTTCATAGGGTTTATCGTCATTTAGGTGATGCTTGGGAGCTATTGCTTCAGCATGGGTTGGTCAAGCTTCTGGTACCCCAAATATTGGCGGGCGTGGTGGTTTAAGTTTGTCAAATTGGTGCCCGGGAAAACGGAGGGATGATAAATTGTGCTTCCTCCCAGCGATTCTGCAGAGCTTCTTTGGAGAAGCTCCAATGAGAGGAGTCAAGAAACGCTGGCTTTGGACTCCTAAGGACCCTCCCTTGCGTTTATAGTCTACCCAGACCCCCAAAGGGATCTCAAAATTAGATCCCCTAGAACCATATGGGATTTTATATAAGGGTCATATAGGGGTTATAATGGGTCTATACAGGGGATCTAATTTTTAGATCCCCCCAGGGGTCTGGGTAGGGCATAGGGTCTAGGGTGTAGGGTTCCTGTGCGTGTATCTGGGTAGACTCCATGTACCCCCACAGCCGTCTTGCTCTATGTGGTAGCTTCCCTAAATAAGGGGACCCCAACAATTATAGAACCAAAATTTATTCTAATCCTTATTATTTCGCCCCCCCCCCAAAAGGTAACCATCATTTTGGGAAACCCCCATGTTCCAACAAAAAGCCTAAACCCTAAACCCTAAACCGCGTGGTAGCAACAGCTGAAAGACTTCGGACGATCCCTGCTCGCTAGCAGGACACTACCAAGGTCATAGTCTCACTTAGTCAATGTACAGTTGGATTAGGGTTATGGTAGGGTTACATTGGGATAATGGAAAATAGAATGGAAGCTACTATATTGGGGTATATAGGGATTAAAGGGATATATTGGGGTTATATTGGGATAATGGAAAAGGAAATGGAAGCTACCATATACTTTTTAGGGTTTAGGGTTCAGGATTTAGGGTCAGGGGGACTTAGTAAGTAGGTTAAGAATGGGTTAAGAATGGGTATAGCTAGGGTTATCATATTATGGGTTATAGGGGCTATGAACCTACTTATTAAATCCCCCTGAGCCGCCAAGTATTCCAATATCCCCTTCCATAACCCCAATATATACCCTATTGTAAAGCAGTAGTTTCCATTTCCTTCTCCATTATCTCTACATAACCCCAATTTATTCCCTTATTCCCGACTAATCCCCAGGATGGAGGTTGTTCGTCTCCAGTCAGCCAAGAAGCAGGTGAGAAGTCTTCCTTTTTCAGGACCTCCTCATGCAGAATCTTCTTCTGGATCTTTGATGTAAGGTGGCATGCCTCACACACTTGCTGAGGAATGTCAAGGCTGTCGAGGTATCAGAGGCATCAACAGGCCTTCTCAACCACTTCGACGACCAAACGCCGCAAGAGCGACAAGTCGTGCGAATGAGCCATGTTGGATGGAGCTCTTCTGAGTTGAAAGGAGCTCTGCTGTGTGCTATAATGGTAATGGAATGTCCTAAGAGTTGTTGAAGGTTGGGTTATATTTGGGTTAAATTGGGGTTATATTAGGGTTATATGCGGATGCCACTAGGTCTGGTAGGCCAACACAAAAGGAACAATGTGACCTGATCTATCCTTGTTCGTGGTGCTTACTGTAGGCTGGCTTGATTGACAAGCCAATTGCCTGCGGCGCCTTGACATGCATTATGTAGCAGTTATATTGGGGTAATATTAGGGATAATGGAAAAGAAAATGGAAACTACTATAATATTGGGGCTATAATGGGATAATGGAAAAGAAAATGGAGACTACTATAATAGCAACGTGCAGCATTCTGATGCGGGAGTTTCCCAAATGAGGGGGCCCCTTTGGATATGTGGGACTGTAGAGGGCTCCTTCAAGGAAACTCCAGTTTGCAGCATATTCCCAATATACCCCCTCAAAAGGGTACCCCCCTAAGCCCTAAAATAGCAGTTTCCATTTTCTTTTCCATCATCCGTACATAACGCTAATATACTATATGGTAGTTTCCACTTTCTTCTCCATGACCCCTAAACCCTACATAGCTTTTATATAACCCCAATATAGTAGTTTCTATCTCCATTATCTCTAAATCTACTAAGCCCTAAACACCTAAACCCTAGACCCTAAACCATAAACCCTAAACATAGTATTTTGTTTTTTGTTCTAAGACACTGCAGGCTCTGCTGCTCTCCACTTAAGGGCACCTGGCGAGGCCCGGCACATGGCTCTGCTGAGCAGAGCAAGCGGCAGCCCGAACCAGTGGCAACATTGTTGGGGTCATATAGGGGATATATAGGGTGTAGGGTTCAGGAATTAGGGGTTTAGGGTTTAGCGGTTTAGGGTTATATTGCGATATTGGCAAAGAAAATGGAAACAACTATATTATGATAGGGTATACATTGGGGTTATATAGGGGATATATTGGGATAGTGGAACATGAAATGGAAACTACAGCGGTTATAGGGCTTATATGGGGGGTCATATTGGGGCATGATGGGTGCTATCAGCCTGGAATTCTAAACCCTAAACCCTAAATTGGACCAAGGGTGGTGCATTGCATGTCCGCTGGCGCTGTGTGATGGCTCCATGCTTTTGTGTGGTACCCGCCATCCCAGCTCCGTAGTTAAAGGGACTCTACTGGGAACCCCAAATATTTAGGGTTTAGGGTAAAATATTTTAGGTATATAATAGGAATATACCTACCAAGGTCCTTATATTCCATTATATTCCTGCTATATTCTTGGGGTTCCCTATTTGGGGTTCCCAGTAGAGTCCCTTTAAAGAAAGACCAGCCAGGGCCAGGACTTCAGGTAAAACAACTTCACAACAATTGGCACCTTCAAGGCCTTCATGTTTGGTTTAGGGTTTAGGGTTTAGGGTTTAGGGTTTAGGGTTTAGGTGTAACAATGTTCTTAATGATATGCCAGTCCCAGAGGATCCTAATATACAACTATTAGGGAATTAGGCCCCAAAATACTATACTATAGAAGGAATTATGGGTCCCAATTCCCTAATGGTTGTATATGTGGGCCCTGGGAGTGCGAGAATTCCTCCATCCACTGTAGAGTCCCAGAAAGACAGCTCTCCAAACCCAATCCCTTGATCCCCCGGCTTCTGAGACGCTTTAACTGGGGAATACCTGAAACCCAAAGAAAGTGCATCAACATGGCCTTTTCTGGCTGTTATTCTGGGTTTGGTGCTCTTTTTCTACATATTTTTGGGGTTTACCCTAAACCCTAAACCAAAGGCATTAAGTCCCTTAACCTTAAGCCTTAAGCCCTAAAGGGGTTTCAACTCCTTGGGGGATGCTTCTCAGCCGCCTTGGTTACCACCGTTGGCGGAGCGTGGGCTTGCCACCTGCCAGCTTCTTCGAAACAGGGGGGATTTATGGTTGAGGGTTTAGGGTTTGAGGGTTTAGGGTTTAGGGTATAGAGGGATTAGGGTTTATATGTTTATACGGATGTCGGGTTTAGGGTGAGGGGGTTGAGGGCTTAGGTTTCTATATAGGGCTTGTAAAGATTTAGGGTTTCGGATTTAGAGTTGGATGTTTTAGGGTCTCAAATGGTTTATAGGCTGAGTTTATAGGGGCCACCAAACGACATGAAGCATGGCGAGTAATCAACAAGTCTTTGGATGAATCTTTTTTTGGTTTGGGGCCAATATTTTACCGTAACCCCTAAACCCTGTTGGACTCCAGGTAGGGTGTCCGGTTTGGGGTTGACGGTCCTTGAAACCCTTTCAAAAGGGTTGCAGCAAGGTTTTGTGACACTAGAGACCCAACCAGCCCGCGGTATGTGCTAAATTAATTATACACTTTACGACCCAAAGTGCGTAAGCCTAAACCCTACACCCCAAACCCTAAAACGTCCTACACCCTTAACCGTAAACCCTGAACTGTAAACCCTAAACCCTAAACCTCAAGTAGACTCAGATTCGCTGTGTAAGGTTTGGGTTTAGGGCTACGGCTTAGGATTTCGGTGCTACAGACTTCCGACTGTAATTGTGATTTAAGGTCAATTCCTCGCGATTTAGACTGGATGCGTCATTGCCTGCCTGTCAGTCCGGAACTAAACCATCAGCACAACAACAAAGCTCGATTAGGAACCATACGTGAGTCCAGAATTATACGTTCAAACTATACTTGCGCCTTGTGGATATTCATAGCCGTTCATACCAACCAATCGACCTGCAGTCGATGGCGTTAATGTCCTTACATGCTGACTTAACTCCGAGGGAATAATCTACTTGGAACTCGAAGCTCCAAATAGCTCAATGCAGGTGACTTTGGCTTAGAGCCTCAACGCTAGACGCATTGGGGTTGAGGTTTTAGACATTAAGCCCTAAATCCTACATTACATAGTCCCCTAGAGGGTAATTTCCCAAAATAGGGGGAACCCAATATAGACCCTTACATACGATAGTCCTTATTATGGGGACCCTCAAATCGGTACCCCTAATTTTGGGAAGAAGGCACTATATAACCTCCTTCAAGGAGTCCCACCTCTTGCGTCCAGTTGCTTGAAAGATCAGCACGTCCTGGCAATCCTGTGGTAGTTTTACTCGGAAGCTCCAAGAATCTACATAGGGTTTAGGGTTTAAGGTCTGAGGCTTAGGGTTTAAGGCTTAGGGATTAGGGTAAAAACTCCCTCAAGGTGGTTACATAGGGTTTCAGGTTTAGGGTTGAATGTCCGAACTCCTTAAAAAGGGGTCTATATGAGCCACAGTCTAAACTCCTAGTATGCCCTTCATAACCCCTATAGTAGTCCCCTTTATAATCCCCTATATAACCCCCGCAACAGAGTTTAGACTATAGCTCATATAGGGGTTACGAAGGGAAATATTAGGAGTTTAGGCTATAACTAAATGCTTCCCGGGGCTCCTAATGACAGAGCTAAGGCTAGGAATTGAAAAGTTCGAGCTTACGAAGAAATACGGGTGCCTGCCTCGCAAAGTTGGACATAGAGGTTTCCGGGACTAGTCCCTTCACCCGGCTATCTGACTACATGAGATATACCCGTGTTTATTAGACTTGAAATTGAGGTACCCTTGGGGCCCCCTAGGGAAGCATGAAGGCTCGAGTGGGATTCAGGGGGCACCCTAGTTAGGGATTGTACCGAGTCAACAGTTTACAGTTTGGAGAGAAACTTGGGTCCTGCCCCCACCCAGTAAACAGTCTATAATAGGGGTCATATAAAGGGCTCTATGTAACTATGTAATTAATATTAACCAACTGTTAATGACTTGGGGCAGTACCCTAAACCCTAAACCCTATGAACCCTGAACCCCATACTTGACCACCAACTTACCCAAGCTTACCTGTAGGGAGCAGCAATTGCATGCTCACAGTTGATTGTTGCGGGCCTGACGGTTTAATGGATAATACGGGCCTTAAGTCTTACTGGTACTATTGGTCTCAGTTTCTTGCATAAACGTGACACAGGATTTCTCAAATAAATCTCAAGACATTTTTGGAACCTGCGTTCACGGGCTCTTGCTCCTAAATCCATTCAGCTCCCTCTGAAGTTCGTTCAAGAAAAGCAGCTGTCACTGAAAACACCGAATCTTTTGAAACAATGAAAGTCTGATACGCCTGAACCCTACTCAGCTGGCACCTCAGTGGGGTACGATTTAGCAGTTGTACTTCTCGGGACAAGCTACTGGGATACTCTTCAAGATGATGGCTGTTGATTCCTTGTTGAAATGATTTCAACCCTAAACCCTAAACGACCTCCGCAAGACACATGAGAACTTTGCTGGGCTTGATACAATCAAGACTATATTCTGCTGAAAATACTCCACCCAAGAGGCCCTACCTTTAAGGAGTTTAGACCCTAAACCCTAAGCCCTGAAACCGAAACCCTATATAACCCGCTTTAAGGAGTTTAGACTAAGCTATTCAAAATTATCCTCAAATGCAGCTGCGCCACCGTGTGGGCCGGGACAGAGATTGGCAAGCCCGGGCCAGAGATATAGGCCTGGGGGGGGCTGAGGTAAGGTTTATAGGGTTTAGGCTTCAGGGTTTAGGGCTTAGGGTGCGCGGCTCAGCTTTTACGCTTTCGAATCCAGGCTTCCTATCTGTTTGGAGGAGACTTATAGATTACCTAATCGCTACAGTTACTACCTACTTAAGACATTGGCTTTTAGACTTCTGGGGCTCAGCGCTACGGCTACAATCACCCCTAAACCCCAAATCCTAAATCCTAAACCCTAAAGACCTAAACCCCCCAAGCCCCCTCATGATGATCACGCGAATCTCCAACTCGATAACTACATAGAAACTGTTTAATAGCACCAGTTTTCCCACTATTTGCCTACTGACTGAATTCCCCTGACCCTCCAGGCAATCCTAAACCCTAACCCCTAAATCCTACCCTTGCATGAACTAGACCTTAACTAGACGCTACCTATATCTCTCGAGGACAATTGTCATGTTTGGGGAGCCGTATGCCCACGAACTATCCTTGGACTGGGTTACTGTTGAGGAACTTAAATGAAGTTA
>CAJNIZ010048239.1:14847-33532 GCA_905231905.1 Symbiodinium pilosum | reverse complement strand
ACAGCAAAAAAATGAACACTCTTACCGCATTTTCAGTATGCATGCATGTACGTATGTATGTATGTATGTATGTATGTATGTATGTATTCGGGAGTAACAGCTCATTGCAGGTTCTCGGCCATGGCTGCCGGGCCAAGTCCCCCGCCTCTTCTCGTTTTTGGCTTCATGGCTTTCACAAGCGGTTCAGGGCTGAGGGCTGAAGGGCAGTGTGGATCCCGTAGCATTCCCAAGTCAAGCACTGGTCCTCTACACGTATGTAGTGCCCCTTAACTAGTAGATAGAATATGGGGTATATGGGGATCTTATTATTATAGTATACCCCAAGCCAAATTCTATGTACTTAAAGGGGGACTATAGGCTTGCAGGGCTACCATTTCAGGGTATCCGCGTTGTCCACACTGCCACCATAAGATCGGCCTGGACCACTCAGTGGGGCTTTGCTTAAGCTATTCAGTACGGTCTGGGTTTGCTCTGGGTATTATGGTGCAACGAGCACCATGACCAAGACTGATGGATGTGCCAAGATCTGGCTGCATTTTCAGTTCAATATCATGCTCGCTGCCCAGACCCTACAACAAGTCAGCCAATTCACGGTATGCTTGGGACAGGCAGGGTCCAGGCACGACATCATATAAGCTTGCATGAGGGTCCGGAAGCTTCTAGGTTCTAGGTTCCTGGACAAATGAAAAACACGATCCTTTCTGTGGCCGCAAGCGAAGTGGGTATAGCGGTTGGCGCTTAGGGTTTACGCTTTAAGGTACAGGTTTTAGGGTTGAGGGTTGGTGACCAACTTCCTGCATTTCAGCACTTCGTTGCACGAAAGGACGGGGTCTTCAAATTTCCGATCGCATGTCCACTGTGCTGGACAATGCCCGCTTCATCATGAACCTCGGTGGCAATTAACCGGCAAGGGGTCCCCATCTTAGATTAGATTCACCTTGCATTTTTAAGAGGGGGAATTCTGGCTATCAGATCCCCGAAAGGAACAGACTAATGAGATTTTGGGAAGCCAGGAAAGAGCCAACGCTAAACTGCCTTGTGACTTCCCACAAAATGCCCTTTGGTAATCGTTGAAGTAGTACCTATATCGTGTCCACTCCCCCATTTCCACTACAGCACCAGTAGAAAAGAGAGCGCTTGGGTTCTCCTTGGGACTTAGCTTGGACCTTAGACCCTTAACCCTTTGGGATTCCCTTATATTCCTATTATAGGTACCTAAGGGTGAACCCTTAGTAGGGGTCCTAAGTGCCATGTAGGGTTGAAAGCAAGAAAGTTCTCAGAGATCAGTGTTCCTCAGATGGCATCAAGAATCCCACTTAACCCTGAAATAGTCGTTTCCATTTTCTTTTCCATTATCCCCATGTAACCCCAAAACATACCCTACAATCCCCATATAACCCCATTATGGTAGTTTCCATTTTTCCATTTTCCCAATATCTGTTGCTTATACCCTGAACCCTGAAACCCTTAGCCCTAACGGCGTGGCGTCATATAAGGCGTACACGTTAGCTGAGGCATTCTGGTCTCTCTCGGTTGCTAGGCCCTCAAAATGGGGATTTGCACAACCTACCTCTGCAGGGATATATGGGGACACAGGGCTTAGGGTTTTTTTAATTGTCAAAGACTTTAAGTTTGTACCCTTAATGTTTGTAACCCTAGGTTTTGGGTCCCAAATACCCTTATTAAGGACCATATTCCATGGTTTAGGGATCCAAACCCAAGGGTACAAACCCTAAGGGTACAAAGGAAAACTCCCTGAAACTGAGACTTTCAGCGGTGAGGTCAGGGGGGGCATTCATCTACGAATTCTCCGGGCAGGGAGACTTTTGGGGAGGTCTTTCTCACTGCGGCTATTGGTTTAGGGTTTAGGGTTTAGGGTTAGCCCAACGAAGGGCTCCTGTAATTTGTTGGAAACCTGAAACACTGCATTCCCTGTACAGGGATGCATAGGGAAAAAGTGAGAAGTAACCATCAAGAGCCTTTAGACGCTCTGAACTATAATGAGGATTCCGGGAAACCTAACCACAAACTTTACTCTTATGAGCTCTGAGTTGCGGGGGTTACCAACATACAGTCATTTTGCATTTTGAAATCCCTATGTCGCCCCCATATAGCCCTAGTTTCCATTTCACTTTCCATTTGATTCCCCATTCGATTTTCCAGTAGGGTTAAACTAAAGCCACTTACAATGGTTGGGGTTGCCCTTTATATAACCCCCTTCGAAAAGGACCCCCCATGGATTGGCCTTGATTCTCCATTCTCTTCTCCGGTGTAGAGGTGAAGCTCAAAGCCCCTTTACCTCTGCAACCCTCTACACCCAACCTCAAACCCTGACCCCCAACCCTGAACCCTAACCCCTAACTCCGAAACCCCAAACCCTAAACCCTTAGCCCCCTAACCCCTAAACCCCTAACCCCCAAGCCTTCTTGCTGTCACGGCTGCCCGTGGAACTTGCATCCCCTAAACCCTAAAGCCTACAACTCTAAACCCTCAACCCTAAAGCCTAAACCCTAAATCCTAACCCCTAGCATCTCCAAACTGTCCTTCCTCTTTAGGAATAGCTCAGAGAACCCAACGCTGTAACAGCCGTAGAAAATCTATATAGGGGTTTCTCAAAATCTGGGGTACTTTTTTGGGGTTCCCTACAGTATGGACTATAGTATATTGGGGTCTGTATTGGGGTACCCTAATTTTGGGAAACCACCACATCATTTACATATATAGATACATAATTAGCCCTGAATATGACCCCCGATATAGACTGTTACGCGGTGGTACTGCTGGTACCAATACTTACCTTAAGCAAGGAATCTACCCAAATGGATGTTGGGGTTTAGCGCTGGGGGCGTAGGGTTTTGCCTGTAACCCCAATTACTTGCCTGGGTCATACCTACGAATTAGTGGGTAACTACTAGGTATACCTCACGCCAGGAACGTAACATAGACGATATTGGGTTCCAAATATTGCGAGAGGTATCTTCCTTCAGTAATTCCTATTGGGAACCCTGAAAGGGTCCCTGATATTCCAGACGCTCGTCGCAAAAGCCACCAACAAGTGAGTGCTCAAAGCGCATTAGCTTTCAACAGCAATCCAAAGGCTGAGGCGGAACTCCAGTAATGTTGATTCTGGAATGATTACAAAGATTGTTGCCAAACAGCCCATATGGTATTAAAATACAATGTACCCCAATGCCCGATGATACTTCTTCAGGCCCTTACGCTAGGTTTCTAAACCCTGAATTCCAGACCCAAACCCTAAACCCTACATAATCCCCATACAACCCCTATTCTGAGGCTCGTCCTGGTGGTTCTCACTCACTCCATCATCCCTGAAATGCCAGGTGTAGTGGGATTCCGGGCACCACACTACGGTGAAGACTAAAAGTCCACGTTAGAGTTTAAGGTTTAGGGTGACCCTAATTGAATGCCTGAGACCTTGGGAATTGTCTTACTAGTTCTTAGTATGTAGGGAATAAGGGGATAAAATTCCTACATAATGGACATCCCATATTCCCTACTGAGAAAAAGAAAGTTTCGGTATTAGAGCAGATTAAGGTCATGCAGGACAATTAGCATTACAGTCCCTAGCCCTAAACCCCAAACCAAAAACCTCAGCTTTCAGGGCTTAGAGGCCCGCAGCAGGTTCCCCGGTTTAGGCGCCTCATAGATTCATCATTCAGGGCTTTTGGTCCCCTTAGGTACACAGGGTTTAGGGTTTAGGGGCCCCCTTAAGTGAACATGGGGTACACAGGGATCTTATTATCATATACCCAAAGCCATATTCTATCTACTTTAGCGGACTATGGGGTTAAGGCTGGGGCCTAATAACCCAAGAGTTGCACGCTATTGCTTCTTTCTGAGCTTTGCTCGGGCCAGAAGACAGGACGCTGTTGCTTTGGTGCTTTGGGTGCGTTTGCATAATGAAACGTGTCTAACTCTGAAAAATTGTCCCTTTAGGGGATATGGGGAGCGTTCAGGAACTGCAGCCGGAATCCGGAAGGTCTAAAGCACCCCCCGAATATGTTGATGCGTTTCAAGTGTGGTGATAATTTCTTGGATGCAGAAACATTAAACCTCAATCCAGAGAGTGGATTGCTTTTACTGCTTCTATACACTATACAGCGTAGTTCTTGACATGGGGACCCTCAAAACCAGACCCCTCATTTTAGTGGGACCCTAATTCGGGATAAAGTCCCCCCAAACATCCCTTTCTTCATAGTGACCTACATACCCCTGAAAGCGACCGTTGAGCAGAAAATGGACAGTGATATGGAAGCTGGAGTTATATAAATCCATAGTAATTAGGTAGTAAGAGCCCATGCCTAGCAAATGCTATCAACTGGGTCCTATTCGGGGGGTTGGTCTGGTTATTTGTGGTTTTTGGCAAGTTTGAAGCTTCCTTGTGGAGATCCCTTGAAGAGAAGTCAGCCAGGAAATTGCTTGGGACTTTCCCCTGCAAATAAAGAATCCGATTACTGTCTGTTTGCAGGCTACTCGGCTGTGTTGGCCATCATTAATCCCTTTCAAACGCGGGCACTGGCATTCATCAGTGGCGCAACTTGACCCGGTTGAGTCATGCAGCGCGTCATGGACTGAAGCTGTGTCTGCTGTGATTGCATCGTGCCTGGAAACTCACATTCACTGTGAAGGTATAGGGTAGTTTCCCAAAATAGGGGGACCCCAATATAGACCCAAATATAAATATACTACAATCCTTGTTATAAGGGCCCCAAAAAGGTACCCCTAATTTTGGGAAACCCCCATAGATGACGCGAACGCTAAAGGTAGCATGTTCGAACGAGCAGGGTGCGCAGATCATCCTGCAGAAGAGATACCCGAGGTTGTCAGCGACGGAAAGGATCGAAGCTTTGAAGCGGTGCGACAATCATCGCGGGACTCTCAACTGGAAAGCCCGCAGCTTTTTTTGTGCTTTTCATGACTACGTGAGTTCAGGGTTCCACAAGTTTGAGCAGGAGGCTTAATTACGAGGCACCAGGCATGATTATGGGTTCTTTGCCAGTAAGATGTGTTTCATGGAAGCTGCTTCAGCCAAAACCCCTAAACCCTAAACCCTAGGACACACTGGTCCAGATCATCGTCTTCTGCGTGTTCCTGGACCCAATTTGCCACAGATTTTTCGCAGGTACGTAGGGTCAAGTTGTCCTCCGCAAAGCAATCTAGGGTTTAGGGGTTCAGGGCTTAGGGGTATAGGGTTTAAGGTTTTAGGGTTCAGGGGTTAGGGTCTAGGGTTTGAATTGATCCATCCTCCCTGCTTCTGATGCGAGGGCGTTGGGGGGAGTTCATAACAACAGTTCGACGAATGTTTCTGAGGTTTCCGAAGTTGACATGTCCGGGAAACGAAACTCATGATCATGGGAGACCGAACTTATCTTGCTTTTGCCCAAATCAGGGGGCACAGGGGAGGGGGGGGCTTTTGATCCCAGATGTTCAGCCGCCACACTAAACTCACAACAGAATTCCTGTACCGAGCAACCCCGTTACGAAACTGCAGGTTCTGAGCATCCACCGCCCTGGCCCTTACCTCTTCATCTGGTTCACTAATTGCCTACATCAGCAGACTATGGTAAGCATTGCAATGACATCACCCAACCAGGGAAGGGCAGTACATTTGCAACGGTTTCTCTGTATCAAGGGATATGTCCCTCCATGGTCTGTTGGCGCAGAAGAGACAGGTATGTAGTCCTCTGAAGTAGATAGAATATGGCTTTGGGTATTTTATAAAAAGATCCTCATATAACCCATATTCTATCTACTTAAGGGGGGCTATAAGTTTAATCAGCATCCATAAGAGCTACTGTTCATATTTGGGTCACCAAGGCACCATTAAGGGTGGACTTAGGCTTCGTTTCAAGTTTAGCATCGTCCCTAATATACTTCCGAAGAGTGGACCCATGTCCGATAATTATGCAGGAAATATTGACTGTAGCTCAGATGTCTCAGTGTTTCGGCAGTCCTGGGCAGGCACTTTGACATTTGATCCTGTGGCCTACGCACGCGACTGGACTTCAATGTCATCACATATCTCTGTTTTGCCACTTCCATCGACGCATCAGTGTTGGTAGCACCTCTTAGGCCTCATCACGTCCTAGGTATGACCAGCAAGGGGATGTCAAACAGTTGCTCTTGGCACAGCGCCCAGAGGGTTACGTACCCTCATCATCTCCGTTGTGCATGTCGAGTTTCAGGAGCGGCTTTCCGTGCCTATCTAGAAACACACGTCTGTGAACCATGCGCCTAGGCCCTCCAGCTATTTTTTTTTCAGGCATCTAGGCGTTAGGGGCACCATCTCCAATTAGGCGTACCAGGAAGGCCCTGGCAGGTTTAGATCAGAGACGGGTCCTTGTATGGGGTTCCTATTAAAGGCAGGCCACAATAAATCTCTCCCATTTGGGGACCAGTACTTGGAGGGCCAGGGGAACTTAGTAAGTAGGTTAATGATGGGGATAATTAGGGTTACTATATGGGTTATAAGGGGCATCAACCTACTTACTAGGTCCTGATGACCCTAAACCCTAAACCCTGAATACCATTTTCTTTTCCATTATTGCCATATAACCCCTATATATACCCAACATAACCCTATAATATGGTAGACTAAGACCCTCCAAGTAATTCAGGACAAGTCTCTTAATTTGAGAAGGATTGTCAGCATCATCTGAGCAATAGTCTAAACTCCTTAATGGGGATTATATAGGGGACTATTATAGGGGTTATTAAGGGTGATACTAGGAGTTTAGAGAAGGGCACATCTAGAGTATTGCCTTGTTGCTCTTGGAAGCGGGTCAAGCATAGTTGGCGATACTCTGGGGCCTATGCAGTTACCCCGGGGTTCCTGCCCCGCGTCATGGAAAAACAAATGGAAAATTACATGCAAACTCAAGTGGAAACTGGGTGTTCATACCGTTTATAGAGAGAATTGCCGATCTCATGGTACCAAATTCTTGTATAATCATGGTATGGCCTCCCTCTCATAGACTTCAAGACAACATTGGCAATGATTCCTATAAACTCATATATGCTGCATGCCCTTTAGTGCTGCCATTTGTCGAATGCCGTTGACACGGCTTCAAGTCTGACCTGCTACGAGCGAAGCGGCACCCTCCGCCATAGACCCTGTAGAGAAAACAGTGATATTCTTGAAAACTTAAAAGGGGTATGTACATATATACATATATGTATATACTTTTATAGAGAAGTACAGGGATCTTACCCCAATAGTGGAAAACCTAATTGGCAAGAACATGAACAATGATTGACATGGCAAGTGGGTTTATGTAGGGGTTGATAGGGATCTACCCCGAGATCCGATGCTCCGCGCCCTTTCTTGGATTGCTTGCTTCAGCTTCGTTTGACTCTGGGATCCAACCCTGACACCTGGAATGAAGCAGCAGCGTGGTATAATCCAGTTTTAGCAGTGGACTGCTTTTGGAGCCCTGAACCCTGGACCAGCAAATCCCAGACGTTGGGGCATTCTTGTTAGACATGAGAAAAATTGTTTGAGACATGGTTTGATCGGGATAGCAGGGCTCCCAACACGCGGTGAGATCGTGCATTTCAATCTTACCACTTCATACGGCTTCCAATATAGTGAACGTTCCTAGCGGCATAGCTTCTGTAGAAATGATTCGCTGCTCATTAGAGGCTCTGTTGTCCGCCTTCTGCTCTTCTCGGGGCAGCAGATTCATTGGTATCTCTTCGGGCTGCGATGCGCCAATCAGAATCGCTTGAGACATCTCATGGCATGAAGCGCAGACTATTACACAATGCATACTTGGTAGTTTCCTGAAATGAGGGGACCCCAATATAGACCCCAATACCTCAAAATGGTACCCCGAATTTTGGGAAATCACCAAATTCCATGTCCACTGGGAATTTTGAAGAGTTGTGATCGCTTTTGAAAATAAAGGCAATCAAGGCAGGGGGATCCGCGGCCTAGGGCATAGGGGTTTACGCTTGAGAGTTTGGGGTTTAGGGGCTGAGAGTTTGGGATTTAGGGTTCAGGGTTTAGGGGTTCAGGCTTTGTGATTTAGGGTTCAGGGTTGGCAGGCTTGCCAGGGTGCAAAAAGTGTCAGGACCTTGGCAGAGGTTGATTGAGGACTACGGAGGCAACATGTACTCACAGCTTTTTGAGCATTTTTGGGGCTTGCCTAGGTTACAGGCTAGAAGCCTAGTTGAACCCTTACGATCCCAGTCCAACACAGGAGTCGCATCTGAATATCCAAGCACAAAAAGATTTGGAATGTGCAACATGCAGAAGTCAGAACATCTCCCAATAGCAATCCCTCACAGTCCTTACCTATGCACGCTTAAGTACGGCATACCGCAGCCAAACATGCGTTAAGCTTGCAAGCACTTGCGGCCTGTCATTCCCCGCCGGCTGAGCCCCTCCACCATTTAGACTTGTGGAAGGCAAGGGGGATTAGAAATACACGCAGGGCATGCGCTTGTTTGGGAAGCTCATCATATATTCACGAGCAGCAAGAACACGTGCGTGAAACTGCAGAAATACTTTAGCACCGGGCAGCAGAAAACCATTAACAAATAAATGCTGCAGACTTAAGAGAACACATCTCAAGTTGAAGCGCCAGAAGGGAACTTTGTATCAGCTGCATGCAATGAGAACAGTGTCCCCCATGCCTCAACCCTGAGCCTGAGACCAACAATGAAGTTGAATGGACGTAAAGCAACTCGAATACTCACAGATGTATCCTGATACGGTAAAGCCAAAGTTCAGCTGTGCGAATGATTACCATAGACTTTTTCCTTAAAAGCCAATCTGAGTGATGAGTCCCTTGGTGGTAAGCTCTTTCTTTCCAGCCCAATCAGCGCACAGGCTTCTGTGGTGGCGGTTGCTGAGCTGGTTGCTGGCGCATGTAGCACCAGCGGCCGGAGCTGCAATTAACAAGAGCAGTGTTTTCAAAACACCGGTGATGAGACTTAATGTAGATAAAAAAATCCTGGATGACTTTAATGTACTGTAGTACCATAATTCCTAAAATGTACTGTACTTAGGTGCTAGATGTTTAGTATCCCCCGTAGTATGCCCAAGAAAAGAAGGCTCTCCTTTTCCCTGAGAGTTGCACAGGACCTCTTTGCAGTTCATGTTGCGAATCAAGTTACCTAAAGATGAACCCCTTGAGGACGGTCATGGAAAACGAGTGCTGATTTCACTCAACGTGGCAGCCTTCGCTACCTACAAGGATGTGCCCTTCCTGAGTGCCGTTCAGATGCATTGGTGCACACCAGGCTCGGACATGTGCAGGGTCCTAACTTGGCATGGCTGGGGTATGTGTATACATACATACATGCATACATACTTGCATACATACATGCATACATACATACAGACACCTTTTTGAAGGGGCTGTGTGGGCAAATAAAAGCTATCCCCTAGCATTGTACATCAGGTCAAGGGGGAGTACAACAAACGCGCCCGAACTCAAAACCACACCGTGCTTTGTATTGGAAATGGCATCAGATCGTCCTATACTGGGTTTTGAGAAGCCATTTTCTAAGCAAGATGTATTGTTTGTCTCTGAGGCGCTCGGGGCCCGAATTGCAGAGCCCATTTTTCACCCCATTGTAGTCATAAATTTTTACCTCTCGAATGACAGATCTAGTTGTGACCAATCCATTGAACCCGTGGAATAGACTGATAGCTAAAATCAGTTTTGTAAAGCCCCATCACGGCTGGACATATAACCCACTTCATAAGCACATTGAGAGCTCATATAAAGCCTAAACCCTAAACCTAGAAACCTGAAACCGCAGCCTACCGTGAGCTGCTGTTTGCTTGGCTTTGTCGCAGTCTGCAAGTTTCACCTCTCAAAACTAGCGTTAGGTTTTAGGGTTCAGGGTTTAAGGTTTTGGGGTTTAGCTACAAGCCCTAAACCCTAAATCCTAAACCTTCCCCCAGAGGGCGGTAGAGTTCCCCCTAAGCTGTCTCCATCAACGCAGGTTTAGGGCTTGGGGGTTTAGGGTTTAAACCCCAAACATGTCCACACGCCCTTACGTTACATAGCAGCTTCATCCCAATACAACTCACGCATCCACTATGTAAGACGAGAATGTCCCTGCGACGTCCCCCTTTACATCTTCGCACACCTCCATCCCTGTATACGTCTATGTATGTGTGCATATACATATATGACTATGTATATATACATATATATATATGTGTGGGTGTGTGTGTGTGTGTGCGTGTGTGTATATGTATAAAGACAGATAGATAGCATATTCCTAAACAACCTTAGCCGGAAGTCCTGCGGCTTGTCGCTGGGTCTCGTTAAGGTCTCGGAAGCTTTGGCCTGCTGGCCACTTTACGTTGCTGGGGATTTGCCGCTCCGACAAATATGCGGATGGAGGGATTTTTAGGGATTGAGGGGTTTAGGGTTAAGGGATGCAAGACCTTGGTCGATGTGGTGGGTTGGGTTTGGGTACGAGAATTTAGAGCTGAGGCATTCGGCATTCAGGTTCAAGGCGGTTTCAAGGCTGTAGGGTTGATGTAGAAATTATGGATTCAGGGTTTCGGGGTTGTAAGACCAGGGTTCCATGTTCGGGCTGGTAGATGACGGAATCTACATAGTACACGCAGACCTAAATCCCAAACCCAAAACCCTAGAATCAGTGTTCGCAAGGGAATCATAAGCTTTTGTTGCGGAAAGCTTACATTGCGAGTTTCCTGGCAAGCCAACCTATGTTGTACTTCGCGCAGGCGGCCAGAAGACAAGGGTTCGAAACCCTTAAACGCGTGAGGGAAGACAAGATTCAGTTCACTTAAGGGTGGTTTGGGTAAATTCAGGGATAAGTGACAAGGAATAGTTATGGTGGGCGTGGACGGACGGGCATTGAGTTAATTCAGGAAACGACACCAGAGGCACTATTCTGGTGATGACGTTAGTGGCTTTGAGACTGGGAGCCGTTTAGCCTGCTTTGCGCCCGTCGGAATGAGATACATATAAATGAATATCTCTCTCTCTCTCTCTTGCTTCATTGGGAACTGGCTCGCTATGTTTGCCATGTGCAGAGTCTTTGGGCGCCTGCAGGTCGTTCGTACTTCCTGCATGCGTATGTAAGTCACTGCGCCACTGGTTGCGTAGCTTTCTGCCTGCTACCCTGCACGGCAGAAGACTTTGCATGCAACTTCCTATGCCAGAAGCTTTCCACGCGAAGCTGTCAAGAACAATTCCGAATCCCGAAACTATCAAGCATGCCAAGGGCGTGCCTTCCTCAATCCCAGATACATGCCAAACAATCTCAAGATCCCTGACGTTCAGACAAAGTCCCAGAAACATGTCACGAAGGATAGGTCCGCACACCCAAACTCCTCAACCTTCTTTGCTGCGCGAGGTGCAGACGACTTTGGAAGAAGCACGAGGACAAATATCACATCGCATGGTGAGCTGGCACAAGATGTTGAGATCTCTCGGGAGTGACATAAGATTGCTCAGTAGTAGTCATTGACACCGTTCGCGATCCGCGCCATGTAGTCGATGTACGTGTACATGTAGCTGACGCCATTGCGAAAGAGTCTGCAAGGTACTAGAAGGGGTAGGTGTTTAAGGGGGAGAGCGGGGGAGAGAGAGAGAGAGAGCTGTGTTTATGATACGCATACATATTCATATCGTAGTTTCGCTAAATAGGCGGGCCCCAATATAGACTCCCAAAATATCACAATCCTTATTATACCCTGAACCCTAAAACCAAAACTCTCTTGCACCTTCAAGTGGCAGAGCGGCCAGCATGCTGGTGCTGCAGGGGGCGGGGGGTGGGAATGGCGGAATGGATCCCTGCAACCCAGGGTTTGGGGTTTAGGGTTTAGGGGTTTGGGGGTTTAGGGCTTAGGGGGTTGGCCGCACAAGGAGTTCAGGGTGTAGGGTTGGCGGCAAAAAAGAGCTCAAAATTAGAGTTGTATACTTAGATTCGTTGCCCTTTTAGCACCCATAAGTCAGGCAAAAACTTATTAAGCCCGGGCAATTTCTGGTTCTTTGGGTACATTGCAGACGATACGAACCCCTTCAAAGTTGTAGCAAACACACACACACCACACACACACACACGCACACACACACACACACACCCGCGCACACACACACACACACACAACCTCCAATATTTAGTATGTCCCCAAAAATATAATGGTACCATCACAATGAATGGGCCCTCAGATTCCTTCCTTTATGGTTTAAGCTTTAGGGTTCAGGGTTACAGTCCGTCACCCTAGGGATCCAAATAGCCCAACGTAGGTAATAGGGTTTAGGGTTTCGGGTTCAGGGTTTAGGGTTTGAGGTTGAGGCTTTAGGGATCAGAGTTTAGCGTTTAGGGCTTAGGGATGGGGCTTTTCTAACATGAAGAGTCCCCTTTTATGGGTTTCTAAATGGTAAGGGTTTAATGTTTTTCGGGCTATGGAAAAGGGGATCCATGATATACCCATGTCTCTAGATCTTAGCGTGCATGCCCCGCGGTCCCTGTCACGCAACGTTGGAGCCTCCCTTGCAAGCAATAACGGTAAAAGTACGAAAACGTATTAATACAGATATGAATAATACTAACCCTAATACTAATGCTAATTCGAATAACAGTATAGGAATACTAATAAGAGTAATGATCGTACCTGTAATAAGAGTAACAGAAATAATAATCATAAAAGACACCTGATTCTTTAGCCCATGCCCCTGAATGGGGCTTTAACATTGGGATCCCGCAGCAGGAGGGGCTTGTTGATGCCTGAGACCATACTTCCGGGGCCGCGGGGGTCTTAGTAAATATACTTATAGCCCTTAAGCCATGTGAGAACCTCAGATATCCCAGTTATTGTCCTACCAACTACGTCGCCCTGACCCGCTAAGTAGTGTTTTTTCTCTAAAATCGAGGGCGTAAGTGCAAGACCGGCAGAGCCTTCAAATACTTCCAGGACCCCCAAGCAGAGCGGTTGGGCTTTCGGGTTCAGTTTCCGTTGAATTATATCTCCTTATAGATGACCTTCCGCACAGGATCAATGTCCCTTAAAGTGAAGTCTCAAACCCATGAGTCTTTGGCTAAAATCGTTGCCTAATCAGGAGAACCTTGTGCTTGAGACCCAAGACGCCGAAAGCCCAACTGGCTTGCCAGGTCACCTCTTCCGTTCTTTACTGGAATGCTCGCATTCCTCGGCCTTCATCTTCTTGTCGTGAAGTGCCTTAGCCGACAGTCGCCGTACAATGTGGAAGCTCAAAAAATGATTTGAAATCTGCTTGCCCCCGTGCTTAAAACTGATGATGCGGAAGTCCTTTGGTAACCCAAAGCGGGTCATTATCATTCCACCATTCAGTGTACCTCTACACTGCTCCTGCTTCCATTCTTCAAGCCTAAGGTATGCAGCCTGAGCACACCGCATGAGCCGTAATGAAAAGTTGGGTTCTGATTAGGAAATTGGGTCGTATTAGAGCGAAATTAGGCTTGAACCGAACAATAACAATGGGTACGGATTAGAGCGAATGCAGGGGTTCCAGAAGATTTCATAAATTCTTACCAGGCCTAGGGCTTGGGATATTTCTGCCGTTAGATTATTCATCTTGTTCTCAGATCCTGTAGTCCGTGCCTGCAAGGGCCGCGATTATTCCCTACCCTTTTTAATGGCCATTATCCTGTTGCGGTGGTCTCGGTATACTACCCCTCAGCAGGAATGATTGCCTGGGCTGTTCAAGGAAGCGGGTTTCATAAGAAATTGATTGTTTCAGACTGGCGGCTTCTCTGGCTTCTGTTTCTTGCTGTTTTTCTCCCTTTGGCCGTTTCCAGAACCGAGCATGGAATTATTCCGTTCCTGTGTTGTTATTGATCCCTTGAGACCAAAGAGCACGTTTGCCGAAATGTGATTGGGCGACCTCGGAATATTTAGAATCCTTACTTGTGGGGGGGGGGTCAATAATCGAACCCGCCCCCCCCCATTAAACGGCAGGATATATGGGGGATTACATATGGGAGTATTCTAGGGGTTATTAAGGGTGATGCTAGGAGTTTGGACCAGAGCTCGCATATCCCGGAAGACCTCTGGACTTCTGCAGCCCTAGCAGCATCAGCCCTTTGTTTGCTAGTGCCGCAGGGGTGGGTGGGTGGGAAGGTGGGTGGGTCCCAAACATGAGAATTAGTTTATCCTTGCAAGCATGTGTTATACGACCCCTATATTGCTAGGTTAAATGTTCGCCTGCAATCTTCGAGGTATGTTCTGATTTTTGGTTCTGAGCACTTGAACTCAAGGTAGCACTTTGAGATAGTATTTACTCCCCGTTTTTGTGTTAACAAGGGCCCATTCATACACAATTTTGAGGTCTTGCAACGTACCACCCCTTCTAGTCGCCAGAACCAATAATTACTACGAGCCTACAAGCCGCCCTGAATGTTGATGAGCCGGGCTCCCAACGCGCCAAAGCGCTTAAGGTGCAGGGTGTTAGGGTTTAGGGTGAACTTTTGGAGTGGTCCGGGTGAGCCGGTAGGCCCTTAGGCAGAAGCTCCACTAAAAGTTGTTCAAACCTGAACCCCACACCCCTAAACCCCCTAATCACTGAGGTTGGGATGGACGCAGCACTTCCCTTTCTCTGGAGGGTGTATACCCTGGGCTATGCAAGAACTCGATTACGACAACGACTCAATGAGCTCCGACGGATGATTGATTGCTTTGTTAATGAGGCCCTATAGTCCCTAGATATCCCTACATGTCCCCTATATAATCCTATCTATCCCCTATACGTATGTGTATATATATATATACATATATATCTTGCTTATAAAACTCTGTAGATCGGGTAATTGGGCGTAAGGCTCAGGAGTGCGAATGGGGTAGGGCTTTATCATGCGGTAGTTTTGGTGAGTGCAGAAATTGGTGTCTGTATACTGCCTGGGGCTCTAAGTCTAGACCACAATACCTGCTCTGGGCCCTGAAGCGTATAAATAGTACATATATGGATGGAGCCTTAGGGATTCTGACAGGCCGTAAATTGCCATCCCAACATACGCTGCTTGGTGCTTAGTCGAAAACAGGGAAATAAATTCCGACATAGTAGCCTATGTTTAACCCCTTATGGAAGTACGAATGCTCCTTCCCCCAACTCCCCCTTAAGCAGCGGTACGAAACGACTGGTGGGAGTTTTGGGAAAGTGAAAGGCTCCCGGCTGCAGCAGCGGTAAGCACGTGGCACGCAGACGATAACCCTATGATACTAAAGTAGTTTCCATTTTCTTTTCTACTCTCACAATATTACCCCAATATATATATATATATGACCCCAATATAACCCTATGATACTACAGTATAATATAGCAGAAGGTGCAAGTGGTGAGTGCATGTGTCGGATGTGAGTGGTTCAGTAAGACCACATCCTTTCTTTGAGTGTCTGAAATCTGCAGTTTGTGCCAGCTTTGCCCTGCCATGCGTACCAATATAGTCCCCTTTAAGTAGATAAAATATAGGGTTTAGGATTTAGGGTTCAGGGTTTAGGGTCTATAGTCCCCCTTAAGTAGATAGAAGATGGAGTATATTGGGATAGTGGAAGAGAAAATGGAAACTACTATTTAGGGTTTATAGGGTTTAGGGTATAGTCCCCCTTAAGTAGATAGAAGATGGAATATATTGGAATAATGGAAAAGAAGATGGAAACTACTATTTAGGGCTTAGGGTATAGTCCCCCTTAAGTCGATAGAATATGGGGTATATGGGGATCTTATTACAATATACCCAAAGCCATATTCTATCTACTGACGGGGGACTATAATTAATTTTAGCCTACTTGGACATCCTTCTAAGGTTCAAGGCTAAGGACTGTCGTTTATGATTCGGAGGCCTAGGTATCCTATAGAGTTTAGAAGAAGCTGAACCCGTCACCAGTTGAAATCAAGCGAAAGCTCAGCCCTATCCTACCCCAAACTAAAGTGGCTTCGGTGGACTGACAGTAGTCTCCACAGGGCTTTCTGGAACCATTTCTCACAAGTATGCCTTCAGACTTCCGATCCAACGGACCTGCAATAGGATCCGAGAAGCCGGACATGCAAGAGGGGGCGTAATTAGGGCGCACACCGTTATCCAGGTGCATGCAACATGTCAGAATGAAAGGGAGAGCATTGTCCGGCCCTGAAGGTTGCTGAGACCTTCCCCCAGAATCAAAGAAGATGTAGGCCTGGCTATGGCATAAGCACACCGAGAGTAGATAGAATATGGGGTATAGTATATGGGGATCTTATCTTAATATACCCAAAGCCGGGGAAATAAGCACACCTTATAACAAAAAGGACCCCAGCATGCGGCCTTTGTGTTTGAGATTGACTCAGGAGCGGTCGCATTGCATTGCTGCTGCGTGGCTGCGTCGGGTACGGCCTCATGTTGGGACGCTTGGCGATACATGATATTGTGGCCCCGTTGGTTGCTTTCAAGAAGAAAGGACCCTCCTTGTACTTTTTAAAAAGGGGTATATGGTCCCTGTTTAAGCTATATACAGGACAGATGGACGGTCTAGGGTTGTAATGTTGGAGGTAGTTAGGAGCACCCAATGCTCAGAAGCTACCATGTTCAGCGTCAAGCGGCAGATCGCCGATGACTCCGCGAGCTAGCAGTCTTCAGCCTGTTAGTTAACCCCGGATTGAGAAGTTCTGGATAATTATGACCCAGTCATACTTGTACTTATAGCCCCCCAAAATATAAACATCTAAGTCCCGTAATTCGGCTCTAACTGGATAATAAGTTTTAAGTCTCCAGTTTGCGTTCTAAGTGAGTCATGGAAAGGCTGAACCTCCAAGAAGCCTTCAACTCCCCAGAGAGCCCAATACGTCTTAAGTAAGGAATATACAAGGATTCTGTAGGGAATTTTTAGGGATTACATGAGGAATGTGCCTTACATGGTACTAGGGTCCCGTATATGATTGAAGGTAAATTCCTTGATTAAGGGGTATTGGGTTCCCTGGGTACAAATCGTGTGACAGCACCAAGGAAAGATCGTCGTATTCTTGGTCGTCTGTTGCCCTGATATGACGCTGTTCTTCACACGCCCTGGTCGCAACACCATCTTCCCATACCTCCTGCACTACCCTGTTGTACCAGAATCTGGGACAGTTTGGAAAGACTTCGGGACTTTTTTCGCGTTTTGTAGCTGTACACAGTAGATTTGCATGCTCCCGTGTGGGTCAGAAGCAGACCAGTGCTTAAGGTGTACCGCCATTTCCTGCAGCAAGCACTGGGCTCCTGGGCTGCTAAAGTTAAGCGAGTAGCCAGGAGGGGTCAATACCCCTGACGTGAGGAAGATACATGAACTCTTGTCTAAACTCCTTAAAAGGGGGGTTATATAGGGGAGTATTATAGGGGATATTAAGGGGGATACTAGGACATATTGGGGATCCTCGTATCATGTGGGGTGTAGATCGATGTAGTATGGGGCCCCATGGATGGGGGTGGACAAGCAGGATAGCACATCACGATGACCTTTGCTCGGGCAGCATTCGCGTCATCAGATATAGCCTGGTAAAAATCAGGCTTGCAAGGGTACACGAGTGATAATTTCGGGCATCAGAAAATGAGTGGGCTGCAACTTTTTTGTTAAGACGGTCGAGATCCCTAAGTATCAATGTAAGGCAGAGAATACGATTCAAGCAGCAGGCATAAAACAAGCTGGCATGTCCTCACCGTCAAAGTACCTTGAGTGCTACTAGAAATCCCTCAAATTAACGATCCGCAGGGATAATGAGGGCATGACAGGATCCGACGTTTGGCTTCAGTTGGGATAAGTGTTTAAAATTCAACCATCTTGCCCTGCCGCTGTTGAGGCTTCGGGACGTATTCATCGCAGGCGCATCTCTGGATTCTGGCGCTTCTCGCACTTGAGTTGACTAGATGCCTGTTGTAACCAGGTTAGTGTGGTTGCCAGCTTGAAGTATGGGTCAGGTTATCTGGTTCTTCTGTGCCCAGAGGCCCTCAACTGGCCTTTGGTTAGCTAGGAATGAAGGAACGGATCCCTATAGCAGTCCCTATAGAACCTCTTATAGTAGTTTCCAGTCTCTGCTCCAATCCTTCATTCCCAGCTCACCAAAGGCAAGTAATTCCCCCATATACCCCCAGTTTCCATTTCATGTTCCATGTTCTTTTCCATTTGATTCTCCAAAGTAAACCCTACACCCGAAACCCTATGTAATCGCATCACAGTAGTTTCCATCTTCTTTTCCATTCACCCTGGATCCAAGTCCCCGAACTTAAACCCTAGAATATGGCCCTTTGACAGTTGTTTCCGGTTTCTTGTCCATTCACCCTGGATTCCAAACCCTGAACCCTGTATGACACCATTATAGTCGTTTCCATGTGCTTTTCCATTCACCCTGGACCCTAAACCCTATACTCGAAAGAACACAACCCCATTATAGTAGTGTCTATTTTCTTCTCCATGCACCCTGGATCCAGGTCCCAAAGCCCTAATCCCTACATAACCCCGTTATAGTAGTTTCCATTTTCTTTTTCATTCACCCTATATAACTCCAATATATACTCTGTTATTATATAGTAGTTTCCGTTTTCCATCATCCTTAAATAAGTCCATATTATACCCCTCTAGGGGTAAACCCTGGATCCAGGTTGTCTTTCTACATAACCTTATATAAGCTACTGTGATCCGAGTTTCCATTTCATATTCCATCTTCTTTTCCATTGGATTCTC
>CAJNIZ010048238.1:11360-33534 GCA_905231905.1 Symbiodinium pilosum | reverse complement strand
TTTAAGTAAAAGGTAGTGCCTAGGGGGGGGGGCGGCTAGTAGTAGTAGTAGTAGTAGTAGCAGTAGTAGTAGTAGTAGTAATAGTGGTATTAGATAGCAAGAGTAATAGTATTAGTAGGAGGAATACTCGTGGTAATAGTAATAGCAATACTGATAGTGATAATAATCGCACAGCAACAGCAACAGCAACACCGATAGTAATAGCAATAGTATAGTATAGTAATAGTATAGTTTTAGTAATAGTAATAGTAATACTGATAGTAACAGTAATAGTCATGGTAGTAGTAACATCAATAGCAAAAGTATTGAAAGAATCTGGAGGACGCTTCCTGCGACCCTTGACGGCTGCCTGGCTTGCGGCAGCAACTTCGCTGACGGCCGGGAGTTGCGTCGTCGGGTATTGAGAGCAACTATGGGCTATGTGCGAAAGCTATGGTCCCTTCCCAAAAGTTCCGTGTATACAGCTAGGAGTCTATTCTTCTACAATGTAGAAGACTGAGCGATTACCAACATTGTGGTCAAATTGCCTGTAGTAGGTGCTGAAAGCTGTTTCTGGTACTTGCTTTCGTTGGGTGGCAGGGATGATGTTCAAGTTAGCAGGCCGTGGAGCATGCTGACCTCTGCGAACACCATCATTGTCAATGTTGTTGCTAAAGACCGACGAGCAGAAGTAGATCAACAGTAGTGCAGATGCTAGTCTTGTTGTATTGGAATTTTGTTGGTAATTCGGAATTTCATCCTGACTTCGCTCAGGTGCTCAGGTTTTAAGAATGCCTCAACTGCTATCGGGGACGGACCGCAAACCCACAAATATCTAGTCGGTAGAATGGATAGTGGTAATTATATGTAGCTCCTTACATTCTTTCTATACTGCTATTAGTCGGTGGAGATCTCACAAGAGCCCGGAGGCCGCCGAGGTCTGTCGCTGCCAGAGGCACCTTTGCAAGATCTTTGATATATTGGGGCTTATATAGGGTTATATGAGCTATAGTCTAAACTCTTAAAAGGGGCGTTATATAGCGGACTATATATAGGGGTGTGTTGTAGGGGTTATTAAGGGGGATATTAGGAGTTTAGACCATAGCTCATATAGGGATATCTAGGGATAATGGAAAAGAAAATGGAAGCTACTATTTGGGGGTTCAGGGTTCTACACGCAAAGCTGATTCTGATCTTCAGGTCCGGATGTAGTCAGGTCTTTAGGGCTTAGGGGTTACAAAGACCCCCAAGCACCTGTGACCACAAGGCACGGTCGTAATTATTTCGAACCAATGGTATGAAGCCCCAGAATATTTGATATGTTAGAGCTTATATAGGGTTATGTCGGGATATCTATAGGGATGATGGAAAAGAAAATGGAAGCTACTGTTTAGGGTTCAGGGTTGTTGTGGGGGTATGTAGGGGTAAATAGGAACAATGGAGAATCAAATGGGCAAATCAAATGGAAAATAACATGACAGCTGCTGTTTTAGGTTAAGGGCCTCTAGGCGAACAATGGTGAACCAAACGGAAAATATTATGAAAAACGAACTGGAAGCTGACCGAGCACACAGCATCCTAGAGTTCCACTGTGAATCCGGTAAGAATGGCTGGAGGGCATGCCAGCCAATAGTGGATGTTTATTCTGGAAAAGTCATCGACGTGGGAAGAGGATGATTTGTGATGAGAAGTAAAGTCATGTAATGAGTCCTGCAAATTGCCAAGATCAATCATAGAAAAGCCTCCAGTGAGACTGAGACTATGCACAGTCGGAAAAGGCGAGGCACGATACAGTAAACACTCTAAGCCTGTAGCCATCCTAAACGAGACCTTAAACTAGACACCTACTTTTATTTGAAATCCTGCCAATCTGAATGACAAGGCTATAAATAGGTAAGATGAAGTGCTCTTTGCGGTCATTACTGGACTGCTCAATGGATCGCTTGTGCCCATGATCCCCAGTCATGCAGGTAGTTCAAAGTTATCCTCATGAGGCCCCTCAGGTCTCTTGGCTTTTTCCCCCAAAAAAGCGCGCCCGGGGCCTGATGTGATTGACGGAGATTGACTCAAGTTGGGTAGGCTCGAATGAGCTGGCCTCGCGCAAGCGCAGAAGTCCACTACCCCTTACAATGGGTTTAGGGTTTAGGGTACAAAAACCTAAACCTTAGACCCTGCACCCTAAACTCCAAACCTTAAACCTTCAATCTTGTAAACGAGGCGCTCAAAAAGACCTTGCTGCCTACCTCTAATATAGCCCTGTATAACCCCTATATAGCCCTTAAACCCTAAACCCTAAACCCTAACCCTTATATGGGTTGTTCTCAAAACTATGGGGCCCTTCTGGGTATATGTGATATTACGGCACCTGATATGTAGGGGTACCAAAATGGGATCCTAATTTTGGGAATTACCCATATAACTCTAAACCCTAAACCCTAAATAGTAGCTTCCATTCTCTTTTCCATTATCCCTATATAACCCCTATATAACCTTAAACCCTAAACCCTTAAACCCTAACCCCTAAACCCTAAACCCCTGAACCCTAAAGCCTAAACCCTATATAACTCCTTCACCGGAGGCCTCCTAGCGGCCTCTTTGCCTGTGCCTGGCTGCTGGGTGGCCTTGGTCTAAAGGCGCGCGCAGCATGGGATTCTTCTTATATGAGCTATAGTCTAAACTTCTTAAAGAAGGTAGGGTTTAGGGTTTAGGGAACTATAGTCTAAACTCCTTAAAGGGGGGTTATATAGGGGATTATATAGGGGACCTACTATAGGGGCTATTAAGGGGGATACTGGGAGTTTAGACAATGGCTCATATGAACTATAGTCTAAACTTCGTAAAGAAGGTTGCATGGGGTTTAGGGTTTCATGTGGGGACCATTTTGGAGGTACATAGGGGTTACGTAGGGAAGGATGTAAAAGCAAAGATCAGAAACTATATAACGAAATAGGATTATATAAGGGCTATATACAGGGTTCATCAACTGCAAAAAAAAGAAACTTCAAACCCTAAACCCTACACCAGGCAGGCTTGTGTGATGGTGAGGGCACCTGACTAGCTGTTTCACGTGCAAATGACCCAGACGACAGTCCGTCCTACCATTAACTCCTACCATAGAAGGGTTACCCCTAAACCCTAAACCCTCAACCCTAAACCTAAACCCTAAGCAGACAGAGGTAGAATGGACAATAGTATGGAAGCTACGATCGTGCTCAGGTTTTGGGGTAAAGGGTTTTGGGTTTAGAGCCCTACCGGCAGTAATGATTCTTCTAGGAATATATATATATATGTATGTATATAATGGTGGAAAAGCAGATAAAGGCTTCAAATTCGGCTGGGGTTTAGGGTTGGGGGGCCTGTGTCATGGGACCAGTGGAGAATCAAAAGCGAAAGGACACGGAGAATAAAGTGCAACTTGGGCTTATATTGCGGCTTACATTCTACATGTGGAGGTAGCCAATGCTGGGCACAGAAATTGTGTGAGGCAGGGTATGGACTTGCTTCTGCTCGGAAGGTTGAAATATGTTGGCGAGCCTGTGCATACACACATATATATATATATATATCTACGCATCTTGTATACGTTGGGTGTTTTTTCTTTGCATGTGCAATCATTCTGTGCCAGGAGCTTTAGGGGGTTTGAAGGCTTTGATGAGGACGGTAAACGGCGCAGATTAATTGGAGCAGTCTCCATGTCATGCAATTTGATTCGGCTCCTACCCAGTAATTAATGCAGGAGCAGGTGCAATTACTTTATCCCTTGTGCTCACTAGCAGTGGGTGGGGGCCTAACCTACTAACCCTACACCCTAAATAACCCTAAACCCGCATTCTACTGGCTTGCAGTTAAGGAGCTTCAACTAGGTTACTGTAACAGGGAAACCTTATTACTCACTTTATACTCATCTTATGGTAATTGAATTTGAGTTCCTCAGCAGCAATCCAGTCTACTCACGTTTCGAGATTCAGCCAAGATATCCTCCCCCAAAGTAACATGGAGCCCCAGGTAGCCCCCATTGGAAAACCCTACACCTTTAGCCCTAAGGAGATCAGTCTTCGTATCTCTTTCCTGGGGGTTTCTTATGTTAGCTCGTGGGAGAGTAAGCTTGCAGCCTCAGTTTTTCTGGAAAGATGCATTTCGGAGAGCTTTCTGTAACTGGAACTTCCGCGCCCCAGGACGGGTCGTATTTCTACCGCGCAGGTCCCCAAATCTAAGGTCAGAGGTATGGGCCCCTAGTATGAGCCTTTAGGCCTTCTAGGTGGATTCTAGAGACCCTCAAGGGTACATACAGGGTATATAGTAGGTATATAAGGATCCCAAGGTTAAGGGCCCATACCAGGGGCCCATGGTTTCAACCTTAGATCAAAGGCAAACCTCCAACGGAGTGCCACGCTCCTTTAAAGAGGTTTTAGGGTTTCTAGGTACCCCAGTAGTACCCTTTTACCCTTTTTGTTTGGGGGTATCCTTATTAAAGCAGAACAGTAGCAAAAAGGGTATCCTTATTATGTAGGGTTTACTGGGGAACCTAGGTTTAGGGCTTGGGGTTCATGGTTTAAGGTTTTCAGACCGGGATCAGTCCACCACACCCCTATTATGTAATGATAGATTCCATTATTCCCTGCTAACCCTCCTAAACCCTAAACCTTAAGACCTAAACCTCAAACCCTATAATATTCCCACATGTCCTACTAACCCCTCAAGTAAGTTGTTGGCATTGCAAGGTTGCACGTGAAGCGTCGACAGCCCCGTGGCCATTGCAGGCTTGTTCCTTGTAGATTATTATCAGTACTTAGGGTTTGGGGACTGGGTGTGTCTTTTGGGTTTTAAAATATTTTGTAAATTTGAAGTTTTCAAATTAAGAAAATTTGGGACCCTAAGTAATGGTGAGTTTATATGGGCTTGAGGGTTTAGAGGTCAGGGTTTAGGGTTTGGTGGGGGGTTTGGGGTTTAGGGATTAGGCTAGACCCGATCAGAGCTTATCCTGGAAGCAATATAAAAAGACGTGAAGTTTGTACCGAAATGCACAATTTTCAAAAGCTATCTGGATTCCATGGTATAGGCACCCAAACCCCAGGGTACAAGCCCTCAGAGCACAAAGGACAACTCCCTGATAATAGCAGTTGGCATAGCACCTCAAACAGAAGCTGGCCTCTTTTTGCTCAGGCATTTTCGCTGGACGCATAATGCCGACTACCGTCAGCAGCACTTTCATTGCACCAGACCCAATCCCATGTGCGAATTATTCAAGATATAGTCCCCCTTAAGTAGATAGAATATGGGGTAGATGGGGTTCTTATTACAATATGCCCGAAGCCAGATTCTATCTACTTAAGGGTGATTATAATCCCTTATAACCCCTGTGAATCGCGAAGCTCCGATGTGTGAAGAGGCGTTTGTCCTTGTTCTGGCGTTGGGGCTTGCCAAGCTGCATCCCGGCTGATATGTAGGGTTTAGGGTTTAGGGTTAGTCATATACGAGTTGCACATAGTTACAGATATTACGCCAAGAATAGGGAACCAGATGGAAAAGGACAACTGGTTTATAGATTATGTAGATATGGGAGTTGTTCAAACGGCGGCCCTAGAGACCCCCAGGATCTGCAGGGATTATGAACGAATCATAGGGTTACCTTTAAGATATTATATCGGGATATTTGCGAGAAACTCCCACGCAACCCCGTAAACCCTCAACCCTAAACCCTTACTTGTCCGACCTTGTGTTTCATCCAGCAGACATTGCTGTTTTCGAAAAAGTCTTTCATTTCTGCTGATCTCTGCAAGCAGGTCCCAAGTTACACTGTAGGCATCCGCTGTCCGACAGCCAGCAATCCCAAATTCCATTTCATTTTCGATTGTTGTTTCCATAGAAAGTTTTGAAAGTCCCGCAGGCCTAAACTGTATATGGTAGTTTCTCAAAATAGGGGGACCCCAATTACCCCAATAAAGACCCCAATATACTATAGTCCAGGGACCCCCCAAAAAGGTACCCCTAATTTTGGGAAGTCCCCATATGTATACTGTACCATCCTACAGAGCCGCTATATCCATTCAGCTGGCTCTGGGCGCCACCGTCTCCTGACCCATCCAGCCCAGCCCTCCACGCGCGTGCTACCTCTAATCCCCTCCCCTACTTGAAAAAATCTAAACCTGCCACCCCTCTCACGATACATTCTCCCCAAATCACATACTAGCACTACATTGGGGAGTTTACTGTATGGGGGGTTGGGGGCATAATTGAAGGGTTTTGCGAAGGCTCAGGGGTGGTTCCTGATTCTGTCGCTCCAGCGCCAAAAAAAGCTTACGAATCAGAAGCCACGTATGGAGAAGTGTGCCGTGTGATGGGAAAAACCGCAACCCAAGCAGTTCAGACTCGTAGATCCTAAGCCCCTACCCAGACCTCTGGGAGTCTAGATGGTAGAGCCCCCCTTATGGTGGGGAGACAAGGAGGTGTCATCAGTTGAGTTCATTCCAGAAGTTATTACTGTAAGCCTTTAAGAACCCGTAGATGAAGCATTGGAAAGAGAAGTTACAACTCATTAAAACGGGTTCCATGGAATCAAAGGTCATTCGTCAGTGGTTTCTATCTCCTTGTCATATAGCTCTTCATAGTCAGTCAGTTGGTATTCTTATGACTTAATTCACTAGATTGTTTCACTCCTTTATTTGACTGAATCTTTAATTCATTCCTTTGGTTCACTCCCTTCGTGTGCCTCTTTTAACTAATGAGCAAAGCGAAGTCCACGAAGTGAACTAAATCACTATTGGGTAATTTGTAGGAACACCCTAAACCCTAAACCCTAAACCCTAAACGCCCAGGCGTCTGCGTAGAAGGCGCTCCGCTCCCTCACTCGCCTAAGAACACCCCTGAAACTTGCGCATGTATTGTTTGGACAGGGTTACATAGCCACACGGTTTAGGGTTTAGGGTTTAGGGTTACATATGATTGTATGGTGACTGCTACAATATACAGGGGGCCCCAACGTAGACCCAATTAAATCATGTGAATTTTGTTTCTTATGATGGGGGCCCGCAAATAGGGAGCTTCTTCGTTTGGAAACCCACATATGATGCACCACTTAAGAATCCCAGTATCCAGTTCATCTTCCGTTGTTTTGTCCCTCAGTTTTTTGGCAAATGCCCCTATAATTGTTGAAGCCCTAATCCATAAATACCGTCACCCATATGCCATATACCCCTGCATAAATCCCCGTGTATTCCCCCTTAAAACAGAAAATGCCCCCACTCCCACCTCAGCATGGTTAAGACAAGTCAGGTCCCGGATTCTGGCACAGCTCCCTTCCGCCTGCTGCAGCTTCGACGACATGACGTGGTTTCAGGTTTAGGTTGAGTTTAGGGAATCTACATAGGGTTTATAGAGACAGTTTAGGATGTTGGATCTAGGGTGTACCTAAACCCAAAAAGTATGTAAAATAATCGCCCTAAAACTGCAAATAATGGCCATAGAGCCGCCCATTATTTTACATACTTTGGGGGTCCAGGTAGGGCTAAAGGCTCATGATTGAGGTTTTGGATTTGGGGTCTTGGGTTGATAGTAGAGAGAAAGAGGTAGTTTTCGGCTACTCAAGGGGAGCCTCGGCGGGGGTATAGGGGACCCCATGTGAGCCATAGTCTGAAATCCTTAAACACAGGAAAAATAGAGGAAGGGAACTACTATAGGGGTTATTAAGGGAGATACCAGGAATTTAGACCATGGCTCGTGTTTGTTCGGTTCAAATCTTTAGGTGTCTCGGAGGTTGATCGAAAGGATCCCAAGCTGTTGCTTCGGCTCATTGTACCAGGACAAGGGGGCCCCTAAACCCTAAACCCCTAAACCCTTAACTGGTTGTCATCAGAAAATGGAGGTATTGAGCCCTATCGTAGTCCAGTGTAATCCACTGCAATACCGCTGTTTCTGCTTTCTTGTCCACTTCTCCCATTGCCTCATTCCCGACTACCAGCTAGCAAGTCAGTGCAAAACGGCTTTTGCCGCTCCGCAGCTGCCGGCTAAAGGAACTTCTGTAGCTGTCAGTACCGCAGCATCTATGGGCAGCGGGGCATCCTCGAAGCTTGTGGAAGGTGTGAAGGGGGCTAGCCAAGAAGAGCTCAAGGACTCCGTCAAGGATCTGTCTGCGCAGGAACGAACCAGGATCCTATCCGCAATTGCGATGGTGGAGTTGTCCGGAGCCTACAGGGCGTCTGCCAGTGACGGCGACTGGGGAGACTATGACATCACGATCACATTCAAGAGCGCTTCAGAAGCCACGGTCAAGGTGTCAAATGTCTGCTTTAGGGACAGCCCAGGTGACCACAATCTCTATGAGGGCAGCTTCAGCGTGGCAGGCGACATTGTGACTTTCACCTCCTCCAAGGTCACCGATGAAGTGGCCAATAAAACGGAAGAGAAAGTCGAGACCATGAAGTTCAAGATTCAGTCTGATGGTTCCCTTGCCAAAGTTGCGGAGGATGGCAGCATTGAGGAAATCCAAGGGGGCTACGCAGGAGAGAAAGTCCCAGCCATCCTGAAGAAACAACCGAGCAAATAAATGAGCCATAAACTGGGTTGCTGTTTTTCGGAATCTACAACAACTTGCCATATTATTATTGTTATTACTAGTATTGTTTTCCTATAGTATTATTATTATGTTGAGAATTATTGTTTATGATGGGTATTCAGTAAACAATGGGGTTTCACCAACCCAGTAAATCAGTCCTTCTGCGGAGCCTGCCCCTGCAAATAGCACCGAGCAGCCTCCGCCGACACTGACGCTCGGCTCAAAGAAGCCCGGAGGAAAATGGAGGTGCCAGGTTGTGCACGTGCTTCGCTGTGGTGGGATTCCGGGAAGTTCCCTGCAGAAGGGACTCTTCCTGTGGTGCTGAGTTCACGGTCCCAACTCAAGATTCGTATGAAAGTTTCTTAAAGCAGTCCGGGAGCAGCCCTTATCATGAGCCCCCGTGCAACATCCGAGGCAAGCGCCCGGGCTGGTTGACTGAAGGCAAGGCAGATCAACTTCGTCAGGGCGGTCAGGGGCGGTTCTACGTGTTAAGGGCTTGGGACGCAGGAGCTTTAGTTTTTAGAGCTCCTTCTGCTCATTTCTGCACGCAACCTTTTCGCCATTTTTACAGGCTTGAGCGTCAAAGTCTGTCCCGCAAGCCAACGTACCGATTTTGCAAAGGTTCCTTCGGATGCCCCAGCTTCATCTAGACCGACTGGAGCCGTCGTGTTTCAGCAGTGTATTGATTCAGGTCGTTGTTGCATTGTTGCTTCATGTTGCTCTCTGATGGTGCTTTGAAGTCAGCAGTCCTCATGAAAACTATCACTGTAAATTGCTACTGCTCTCGTCTTTGCACGGGAAGAGATCGGCGTATCTCTGTGCCTTTGGCTAAGCAATTCCTACTACGCGCAACGAGCCAGAAGTAAGACGGAGTATGTGGCAGACGGGCCTCCTAACAGGAACCTCGATCTTGGACACAGTTGGACACACCCTCTTGTGAGTTTCCCCCGGGCGCTGTCTGGTCCTCCTCCCAAATACCAAAACTCGATACTTGAAATTTGAACCCGACACCGTACACCTTCAACTTCATCTGAGCTATAGTCTACACTCCTAGCATTCCCCTTTATGACCCCCGAATGCTCCCCTATGTAATCCCCCATTATAACCACCCTTAAAGAGTTTAGACTCTAAACCCTAAACCGTAAATAAACAGATATGTATATCTTTATATACGCTCGCCCATAAACATATATATATATATAACATCCCCCCGTAAGGAGTGTAGACTATAGCCGATCTAGGGTCCTTGCGGCCAGGTGCCAGCAGGATCTTGCGCTATCTTGGCTGCCTCCTTCCTGTTTTGGCCTTGCTGCATCCAGGAGGCCGCTATTGGGAAGGAGGAATGCGGTGAGGGTGATGTATGTATATTTATATATATATATAGGATATATGGGGATTGTATGGGGTTATATAGGGTTCTATGAGCTATAGTCTCAACTCCTTAAAGGGGGTTATATGAGGAATTATACAGGGAAGTATAATAGGGGATATTCAGGGGGATGCTAGGAGTTTAGACCATAGCTTGTATTGGGAAGGATGAATGCGGCGAGGGGATTGATGTCTTCAGGGCTTCCGTTTTGGCGGGATTTGGAGGGTTTAGGATTCAGGGGCAGGAGTACTCAGGGCTTGGGATTAGGTTCTGGGTTGCCTTTAGCGTTTACGGTTTAGGGTTCAGGGCATGTTAGAATTCTGCAACTTGGAGCGTGCCGTGGATTGGGGAGGCCTGAATCACGCTTGTGCATGAACAGATCATGGCTGGTGAATTTTGGTTTGTATGACCCTATTGTCCCCCTTAGGCACGTAGATAGAATATGGCTTTGGGTATGTTATAATAAGATCCCCTACTTAAGGGGGACTATAAACCCTAAAGCCTAAACCTTCTGGAAGAGGTTTTGCCCCGTAGTTTGCCGCCTTCCGACATTCTTCTTTCGGGGGTCCTCGTGCAGGCAGTACTGTACCAACTTTGGGAGGCGTCCTTTTGCACTCCTTTGTTGTAAGCTTCCATATTGTTTTTTTCCATCTTTCTCCCAAAGCCTGGTAGTAACTGCTAGTGCGGGCCCGAAACCCTAAACCCTAAACGGGAAAGGATGGGCTTTGGCAGGGACCTCTCATGACCCCCGTTTCGAAATGGTGACTCTCAACACTCCATTTGGGCTGCATGCATGCCCAACTGGCAACACACTAGGGTTGCCTGCCGGCGTAGAAAAGCGGTTATAATAGGTTATATAGGGGTTATATAAGGATAAGGGAAAAGAACATGGAAACTACTATTAGAATAGGGTGGATATACATATAGATATAACGGCGTACAAAAAGCAAAAGGGAAACAACACCTGACCGAGCAGAGGGCAGCAGAAGGACTGCACATCTTGGTGTCCTTGACTTAATCTTCATGGCATGGCAGGCGGTAAATCCTCAACCCTACCTCTATATAATCCTTATTTAATCCCTGTATGACCTTTATCTAAGCCCTATACAACCCCTGTGTAAGCCCTATATAACCCCAGGGCTGCGCTCTTTGGCCACAGAGGTTGCCTGCTGCTGTTGCTTATCACTGCCATGGCCGGGGTCTCAGTGCCACGGTGGATACCACAAGTGCTGCATGACCCCAAGTATCCCAAACCTTGGGAATGATGGTACTATGAATAGTGCCCCTGAAGTAGATAGAATCTGGGGAATCTGGGGATCTTATTATAACATACCCAAAGCCATATTCTATCTACTTAAGGGGGACTATAATACATTAAAGTCATGAGGGTTTTTTTCGTATCAGCAGCATGAGTAGCAGCCCGGCTACAATCTACTCGCGCTATCCAATCTTGAGGTGTCTGAGATGCAGCAAAATGATTCAGCTAGCTTGTGGTGAGTCTTCCTACCACAATTTACATTGCTTTCAGCTCCAGCACTGTCTGGGGTGTTAGAGGGGGTTTCTACCGGGACAAGTACCAATATTGTGGTCCTGGTTCCCTTGTACAGTTGATGTATGGTATAGGGTACTTCATACTCTGCACCTCAAAATGATATTGATAATTACTTAGGCTCCTACTGTACGTACTTGGTTGGCCAAGTGAGTGGAATGTAGAGCACAGGCGGCTTTGAATCCGCAGAAATCCGATACAGGTACTTTGGGAAGAGCGCAGGCTTGTGTAAGGGCATGTGCTCGTAGCTACTCTGTGTCAAGTGAGCCGACGTCAAAAGCTGTTTTGCTGAGTCGGGAAACATGGCGCCTTTCAGTGCAACAGAATTCTTGTTTGACCTGGAGTCGCCCGTTGTGCTGGCCAAGGCGAAGGAGCACAAGCCAGCTCTTGCCATCGAGGACGAGCACACCGTCCTCGAGATCATCGTTATTTGCATCTGGGACTTGCTCACGCCTGCGTGCTAATGCAAGATTCATGCATTGACACTCCACCGCTTGTGACACGTTATCGGGGATGGCTGTGGAGATTGCATCCTGTTCGAATGCCAAAGCATCCAGAGCTATTGAAAACGGGAGCGTGCGAGATGGAAGAGATGGACCCCGAGGATCATGACGACTCCCAGATCCAAGCTCCATGTGCGCGCAAGACGGTGGGAGATGCAAACTACTTGATGCGCAAGAGCTTCCCTACTTCCCATGGCATGGAGGCATGCAGGAGAACCCGCCCGGCAGCCCATCAAGAGAAGATCCCAAAGGAAAGGAAAGTCAAGGAAGACTTGCTCCATGACATGGTCACGCCATCCAGCCAGGGAATTGCGCCGAGGACAACACTGCCAGAACCACAGGATCACAAGGTGCAGGCGAGCAAGCAGCGGTTGAGATTGAGGACATTTCTGATTTCGCGCTCGAGCGGACCACTAAGCCACTTGGGTCATTTGAGTAGCCTGAGTAGCCTGCGCTGCGACATGGGCGACGTGGCAACGATACGAGGATGCAAGGCAATGGAGTCCATCTCGTTGGTTGCCGCGTGCAAAACCTCCAGCACGCTGCACGGCATGGCCATGGCGTGTGGCCTCCAGGGCCAATTGGCCGTGAGCCCAAGAAGCTCTCTGCATAGAGCGCGCGGAAAAGGATTTTGCTGACAAGTGGGAGGCAGCTGACCAAGAAGAGGTAGGAGCGCCCTGAGTGCCAAAGATATTTGGCCGCGGAAGCCCACTGCTGAGACAAATGGGCTGTGTACGGCAGCAAGGACCGTTGTGGAGGTAAGGTCTACGGATCGGGTGGCTGCCAGTGTGGTGAGTTAGTGAATCTCCGGTTGGTTGTTGAAGAAGGCGTGCCATGCGATAGGGGAGAAGCGCCGCTTGAAAAAAGAGCCACATGTCTCCACCAACACGCAACCACGTCTTTGGCTTTGACTGAAGCTGGCAGGGCTATTTTCTTGTCAGATTTTGCGAGCTTGAATGACAGTACCTCAAAACTCCAGGCAATTTAAGGCATGAAGTGGTTGAAGTCTTTGAATCGCATTGGCTGCTTGCTAGCCAGCTGAAAGAACCTCAGGATCGCCAATGCTGAATGGAGTTTGTGCAATCTTGCAGTTGGACTATGCAAGGTCAAAGGCGGAGTTTACAGAAGGAAAAAAGGCTGTAACCAAGCAATCAGACCACGGTTCCATGATCGAGGCATGGGTTTCAATCCAGCAACTTACTCAGCCGAATATCATTGACCTTCAAACCGGAACCTTGATTCTGATTTGCGATGTGCTGGTACACACACACACACACGCACACGCAGTTGTGGTATCGTGTGGCTATTCATCGATAAGTTTCTGGAATTTCATCAAGGAAACGGAGCAATCTCCTGCCTTGACCAGGTTCTCGTGACCATAACCCCACCTGAGGACCCAGCGAAGGTGGGGGGATGTGGGGCGGGCAGGTTCCCGAAGCAAAGGATGCATGTTTATGTGGCTATAATTGGCAAGGGGATTTTTTGCGAAGCGTATAGCCGGAGCGGACCCCAAGCGTATAGCCGGAGCGGACCCCAGTTTTGACAACAAGCCATTTTTCAACCGTTTTTTTCCTGCCACTGGAGTGTGAAACCCAATCGACGGTAGTTGCGATGCACAGCCTTGTTACCGCTTGCATCTGATTGCGTGATCACCTATAAATGACGAATGGCTTTGTCACATCAGCACTCAGCGTCGTGGTCCAAGCAGTTCTTACCTTATCCCGAATAAGGGCTTAGCATAGTAGTTTCCTTTTTATCTTCCATTATCCTTATATAACCCCGATATTATACCCGTATTATGATAACCCCGATATAGCCCTATGAAAATATCGTAGGTTCCATTTTCTTTTCCATTATTCTTCTGCCCCCTACCGTGTCGTAATTTCTATTATCATTATTATTGGTATTGCTGTTGCCAGTATCACAATTGGGCGAATGAAAGTCGAAATAAGAATGTGGCACCCGCTTTTGCCCTTTATCATGGACTTATCCTTTTTCGGCCGTTGTCATGGACATTCTTTTGCCAATGGCTTCAAGATCATCTGCTGTTTCGACATGGCTTCGCGTGAATTCCGACATGTCTTGCATGCGTCGCTCATCATTTGCCAGCGTGGAGAAAGACCGATTTGAGAACAAACCATCGTGACGCTTACGCGTCCTGTTGGGAGTGGTACAGTAGTGACGTGGTAGTGCAGAGATTGTAGAGTAACTTCCCATACCCCGCTGTTTTCCCCATAAAATCCCAATGTCTCCTCGGCAGGCGCCTTTGCTGGGTCTCACATCTGTGCTTCTGGGGCCTATGCTGCTGCAAGCCGCCCAGTTCCTCTATGTCGGGATTGTATAGGGACTATATATGAGGGTAATAACCCAGACCCGTGATTAACAAACCCCTTTCCCTTAACAGGGATTATAATAGGGATTCAATATTAAGGCCCTTAAATGGAGCGGGTTTATCATTTTGGGGTTGTATAGGGAGTTTATGGGGACTAAAGGGGGTCATATAGTGGATATATAGGGTTATAAAGGGCATAGGGATATATAATTAATAGTAGTTTCATAGTTTTCGGTAGAGAAGAAGAACATGGCTGAACATGGTTGTTTTCAGCAATTCAGGTGAATATTCTGTACCGTCAGACATTATAACTCAGGGGACCCCCACACAGACCCCCAAATACTTCAATGGTTGTTAAGAAGCCATTCCTGAATCTACCCCAATTGGTAACTGTCTTGGGGGTTTGAGATTTAGGGTTTAGGAGTGGCACGTTATTATCAAATAGAAGGATCTTCTCCACCCCCATGCTCCACCTAATGTATATATACATATGTAGAAATATGTCTATAAATATTTATACGTATATGTAATGGCAATGTAATGGTATTATCTGATAATCGGGGCTGGGGTCTTTAGTGCCAGGGTAAGGGGGTTAGTTGGGATCTGATCAAGGATACGAGTTTGTTTCCCATGGATGTTGGACAAATCCCCAGCCACCACGCAACTTGCAATCCATGTCAAGCCCTTGAGGTGCCATTTGCAATCTCTCATTTTCGCAGTCGAGCGCTCAGATTTCAGACCCTGAATGCAGCTCCTGATATTCCCACATAGCAGAGGCAGTTGGCAGTTCTCGGTCAGTTTGAGGTTGATTCGCCTGAAGGGACACGGTTTTCCCCTGGACGTTTCAACTAGTTCCGCCATCGCATCATTGAGATGTATTTTCTGCGCAATCAGCCATAGTCCCCCTTAAGTAGATAGAATATGGGGTACATGGGGATCTTATTATAATATACCTAAAACCAAATTCTATCTACTTGAGGGGGACTATTACCAGGAGACCATTTTGGGCATCATGAGGTGTCAAGATGGGGGTCCCTATTTGGGTCCCTTGTATAATACGGCCCCTACTATTCAGGGTTTAGGGTTTAGGGTCCAGTGCCCGAAGAAGACAACATTTCTTGACAACTTTCCGTAATCAAGTAGATTTGTAAAGCCCTGCTCACCTCAAGCAGCCCTTCCCAAAAAATGACTCGAGTGGGTAGAGGACAGTTCTCTGACGACCACTGGGAACAGTAGTCCCCTTAAATGAACTTGGCCTTTTCTGGGCAGCGGCATGGTGTGGGGAAGTTACAGTAAAATCCTAAGGAGAACAGGATCCTTCGACTTCCCCTAGCGACAGGCCCCGAATGTTGCGTACACTTCTACAGCCGCGCTGGTAATCAAGTGGGCTACTTTCAATATTAGGGTTACCAAGGGACCCTCAAGGGTGGACATGGGGTCCCTCTGGTAGTTTAACATAGTGCCCATAATATTCCCTAATAAAAAGGACCCATGTCCATGAGTAATGTGGGAACTATTCACTGTAGCTTTCATGGGGTACGTAGAAGGTTTGGATCCTGGTGGGGAAGCGGCGTCAAGCTTCCGTGCCTCACTTGCAGCCAGGACCTCGGTGTGCAAAGACTTCCAATCAACCTTCACATGAAATGAGTCCTAGTCTAAACTCCTTAAAGGGGGGTTCTATAGGGGATTACTATAGGGGATATTAAGGGGGATACAATGGCTCAAATGAGAGTTTTCCCAAATTAGGGGTGCCATTTTTGGGGTCCCTATTATAAGTGTCTATATGGGTGTCCTCCTATTGAGGGAACCTACCAAATCGCGAGAATTTTGACTGCAGCTCACATCCTAAAGAAATTCGTCTCCAGCCCCCCTCGTTCTCGAGCTTCCGTACCCCGGTCCACAAGCTTGACATACCTGGACCCCAAAAGTATGTAAATAATGGCCTTTATGGCTATTATTAGGGGTTTAGGGCTGTGATTTTACATAGTTTTGGGGTTTAGGTACTGACCAAGCTACCTAAGTATGGTTTTCATGAGTAATGTCTCTCTCTCTCTCTCTCTATGTTCATCTTTCTGCAATTCTGCAGCTTTGCTTTGTAAGGGGCCGAAGTTTGAAAGCCTTAGCTTATTTGCTTGCTCGGCGAAGCCTGCATCCTCTTCTTATGGGTTCCTCAATGAGTCCAATACCGACTCCGCTATGGCAGCTGTCAAGCTTTTGGCATCAATTTTTGGAGGTTCATGGGTAACAAACAGATTGAAAAGCTTGTGAAACTCCATCCCGGCAACCCCAAACCTTGGCTCATTCCCGCTTACGGTAACGGTCTGTAAAGGGATGCTATTGTGGCAGCTGTAACTTTAAGGGGGATTGACCCAACATAAGCCTTGGAATCTTGGTAGTTTCCCAGACTATACCGGGGCCCCAAAACCCTAAACCCCCGCTTCACCCTCGCAGCTTGGGGCAGGGTGGACTTCGACGACCATTTCCCCTCCTCGCCGCACGCTCCCTCGCCCTGGGTGGCTTTGCTGGAACTTGAGGGTTACCCTGTTACCCTAAACCCTTTTAGGGTTTAGAGTTTAGGATGGCTTACTAGTCTTAGGGATCCTTTTCGTATGCTCTGTGCAGCGGTTACCTCATGCGATAACGCTGGGGGTAGCCCACTGAGAAGTATGCGCTTTATATGTTTTGGGGTATGGGATCCCTTTTTTACAAGGATCCTTTTTCTTCCTAGGCTAATGTGGGCTAAGTTTAGGGGTCTTTAGGGGATTTAGGGTTCTTTACGGTTTAGGGTTCATAGGGTTCAGGGAGTACCGGGTTTTGTTGAGGATGGATCACCTCCCCTTGGCATCAAAGACACCCCCAACGCCCAACTCTGAAACATGCCCGATTGTTCCCCAAATCTCTTACTTGCCTTTCTGGGCTAGGGGATGTTTCTCCACGTTGGGGGAAATATCGCGTACGGTTGGACATAAGGCTGTACAAGTCTATGGATGATTCTCGGATTCACTAAACCCTAAACCCTATGTGACCCATTATAGTAGCTTCCATTTTATTTTCCATTATCCCGATATACGCAGTATCTTTGAGGCCTAGGATTTTGGGATCAAATGGCCAGACTGAGGGTTGTCAAGCGCAATGCATTCTCGTTAGGCCTTCTTGTTGTTTGGGGCAAGCTGATCCTGGGGTAGTTTTACTTACCTCTGGCTAGCTGGAATGAAGGAGTGAAAAAGAACGCGGAAACTACTACAATGGGTTAGGTAGGGACTACTGACTACCAGAAGGATCCATTCCTTCATTGCTAGCGAAACCCTAAACCCTCAACCCTAAACCCTAAACCCTAAACCAAGTCCGACAGTTCATTGCTTCGAATTTGCTTCGGTCTTCTTTAGATGTGCAGGACTTAGGGTCAGGGTTTAGGGTTTAGGGTTTCGTTTGACCATGGCTTTGCTGCGGTTAGTCTGTCACTCCAGGGTGTGCGTAGCCTTTCGGGCCTTGAGCCTGGCATACCTAAAACCCCAAAAGTATGTAAAATAATAGCCCTAAACACCTCCCCCCCAAAAAAACCCTAAACCCCAAACCCTAAACCATAAACCCCTAAACCCTAAACCCCTAAACCCATTATTCTACATACTTTTTGGGTCCAGGTACTCAGCGAGGCATAAGGCTTCGGGCTTTGTATTTAGGGTAAGAACCCTTTGATTAAGATGGCCATGGGTTGGGTCATTCCCTCTCCCAGTAACTGTCCTTAAAGGGGCCTTATTAAGGGGGTTCTTATAACTCCTATAACCCATTGTAGTAGCAGTTACTGTAAGGGGGAATGACCCAAGCCATGGGTTTTGTGCCAAACCTGCAGGCATTTGCTGGGCATGGTAGGGAATCAGAACCGTGAGGTCACGTTGGGACAGGGATTTCGATGTTGTTCCAAACTCTGAACCTCAGACTTCTGATGACTTCTGTACACCCTAAACCCTAAACCCTAAATAGTAGTTTCCATCTTATTCTCCATTCTCCCAATATAATCCCAATAACCCTAGAATTACTTGAAGCCTGAACCCCAGGCCCGGCACCCAAGCGCTCACCTGTAAACTCATCCTCCAGGCAGCTGGGTAGGCCCCTGCGATATTTGAGATTTTCCCTAATGGCTTTAGTAAGCGACCCTGAAACCCTAAACCCTAAACCCTAACATTTTTCAATGGGTTTTAGGGGCCAGCCCAGGCAGATGCCATTTTCAACTTCCGGGCACAGTGGTCGCCAGTGCCGCCCGCAGCGGCACTCAGTTGCGTGTTGCACACAAGGATCCTCCCTGGAAAGTGTAGGAAGGGAATGCAGGAGTCCTTGGTGGTAGGATTCCTGTGCTTATCTAGTCTGTGGGCTTCGGGTCCTCGAGTTCCTTCGTAGATACCAAAATTACAACAGGTTGTTGGTTTCTTGCGAGTATGCGCCCCTGCTGGGGTGTAGATGTCTTTCTGGGGCTCTTTGGAACAACGTCCCCGCCGCCCTCCTGGAGTGGCGGGAGGCTCTGGTGATCTCTAGTGATGATGGCATGGTCTATCCATGGTCCATGTGTTGTGGACTCTAGCTGCGGATATAGGTTGACTTCTCTTCCCCCGCTGTGGCGTTCGTTCAACAGGGCTTTGGATGGATCAAGCTTCCTCACATCAAAGTTCTTCCGCGCAAGCAGAACAGGTAACAGGCTACAACTCAGACAACACGCAATGCGACCACCTCTGAGACTGTTGGCGCCTTCAAGCCCTTGCGACAAGATGGACTGAATCTAGGCGCTTGCTCCTTACCCAGTGTTCTCATGAACTCATGAGGCCTGCGAAATCCTTCCAAAACTGTCTGGAAGCCTTGGAATGAAAGCTCTTACTTGCCAGATACCCTCTGCTATCACTGTCTCGAAGTCTTGAGACGGTCCAATGGGGCTACTATGGTACCCAATATTACCCCAACAATGGAGAATCAAATGGAAAAGAACATGGAAAATGAAATGGAAGCTGGGATTATATATGAAGCAAAGAAAGAGTGGGCCAAGACCGTCTTCAAGTCTTCACTGAAGCAACGTGTAAGGGCATCTGTTATCAGAAGTTGCTTCCATGTGGGGACTTGCCTAAATTCACGATAATACGGGTCTCTATTCCGGGGTTCCTGTATGGACGCCGCCCAACAAAGGGGTGCTTAACTCTTTGATTGAGTTCAACATGGCGCAGATTCGATTCCCAGTTTCAATTATGGTGTAAGGCTTATGGTTTATGTCCATCCCGCCTTAGTGGTTTTCACGGGAGATGGGTGAACTGAGGTTATGATTCGATTATCCGCGTATTCATGTGAAGGATATGGGAATGGTTTTGGGCTGTTTTCCATTTCGCCCCTACAACATTGAAAGCTTTTAGTCCCCAAAGGGTCCAAGTACCTAAAGGATTTAGGGCGTAGGGTTTGGGGCTTTAAGCCTAAACCTTAAACCTTAATTTAGGTACCCGAAACCATTCAGAGTCCTGGACCGTTTGGGGGCTTGCGACACAAAACTTCTGACTTCCAGGTTTTGGGGCTCCTGGCGCCTGTGGCAGCTCGCCAGCAAAGGAATTTGTGTCTAAAAGGAACCCGTCTTAGAGAATGGAAAAGAAAATAGGAACTGCTTAAAGCACAAGAGACGAATAAGTTTCGGTTTAGGGTTTGGCAGGTAGGATGACATTTTTTTTCTTTACTGTGGTTTCCATGTGAGGATTATGTAGGTGAATGGCAAAGAAATTGGAAACTGCTATTTCGGGTTTAGGGTTTGGGGAGTCGAGAAGAAATATGGAAGCTACTATAATGGAGAATCGAATGGAACAGAACATGGGCATTGCTTTCAAGCCAGTGCTACATGCAGTAGGATTCGTAATCGGCTTTACGGTGAGTGTATTATACAGGGTTCCTTGTTCATATTGGGGAGGGCATATGTGGTAGTTTCCCAAAATAAGGGGACCCCAATCTAGACCCCAATTTTGCACAATCCCTCTTATGTGGACCCCAAAAGGGTACCCCTAACCGTGAGAAAGCCAGTTGGGGAAACCTTCATTAAAATCCTGCCATATCTTCAGCCTCCACAAGAGCTACAGCCAATATTGCCCCATATGATTAGTGCAGATGGGTTCCTTATTGCTCAGGATCTTAGGCCTGGCTAGGGGTATATTAGCGCTTTTGTTGGGGTTCTGCAGGCACGGTTCTTGTATGCTGGCTGACTGGCCGACCTTCTGACTGGCCGACCTTAATTGAATTTGCTTCGTATCAGTGAGCGCCTTCTTGGGCAATGACGTACCCAAAATGGTTTGTTTGTAGCGCATGCCCCGGGCATGGCTTCATCTCAGATTTTGGAAGTTAATGGTTTATGCAGCGTCTTCAATGTGAAGCCCTGAAAGACGGTGGATAGGCAAAATAGTGCATGACCTTGAGTACTTTATACCTGGCAATGGGAATAATGGTATTATAGTACATGAAGGTCATGGAGGGTTTTCAGCATCACAAGCCCTAAACCTTAAACCTTATACCGTGGATGAATGAGGCCGCGGTTTCAATTCAGTGCTTCCGTGGTGCGGATCCCAGCAGGGAAGTCTAGGCTCGGACGTTATGATTAGGGTTTAGGGTTTAGGGATATGTTATGGTATATTATGGTTATATTGAGGTTATATAAGGGTTATTTTGGGAAGATGGAAAATAAGATGGAAACTACCATTTAGGGTTTAGGGTTCAGGGTTTAGGGGTTTGGGGATCAGGGTTTAGGGTAAATATATCCGCATATGTTCAATGAGCGACATATGTATTAATCATCTAAAATCATGATGTATCCAACCAATCCCAAACCTTCATGTTAAATTGCGACAGAATCACGAGGACGCTTAGCATTGCTGCAAGAGAGGGTTTTGCATATTGTGGAGGGATGGGATGCCGTACTTAGGCGGAGGCCTTGAAGGTATTCCATCATCATAATCCTCTGACTTCGGGGTGTAAACACCCCTGCGAGATGTAGTCCGTGAACAGTGTCGTGGGAATTTGCTAGTAGAATCGAGAACCCCCTCGCATCTTCGGGGAATTTGTCCAGTGAGCCAGTGAGGTCGCCGCCAAAGCTCAGCCCCGGCCACGTCTTCTGCCGCCTTGGGTTTAGCCCTGCTGCTCGGGCTGCACATGGGGGAGGCCCATACTATACTGGATGGACGAAATCCTGCAGCATCCTGCATAAGGGACCCTGAACCGTGGACATGGGGGTCCCTCTTGTAGTTAGGTATAGTCCCGAGCAAAGTCCGCAACAAGGAACCCATGTCCGGTAAATGAAACAGGAAATATTGACTGTAGCTCTTGCGAAGAGTGAACTAACTGGCACTTTGAGCCCCAGTATCAAGGACCATACTATTTCGGGGGTGTAGGACGTTAGGTTCTGCACATACAGGCTGGTGTTTGTCGTGCCGGACTAATATACTGAGATTGCCCTTAGCTCGTTCGAGTTCTTCAACCGAACAATGCTTCCTCACAAAATTCCACTTGCCTCCCCCAGAGACGTGTACAGCTCAAGCGTGCCCATAGCAAAATGCAACTTGGGCGAACATGTTGCCCGTTTACCTACATGTTTACGATGTTTCCAAGCGCGATACTGTCAAGATCCTGAATGCCGTCTTGGCCCACTGGTGGGCCCCTGTCAAGCTTGGCGGGGTTTTTGCACGTAGCAATTGAGATAAACGGTGCCTGGATTGCTCTTAACTTAAATAGATTTATCATTTTATGGGTATATGGCGAATAATAGGAATAGGGTTTCCTTAGTTTAGTAACTTAATTTAATTGTAAACGCTAGCGCGCGCCCGCCTCGGCTGGCGGGGCTTCCCACGGTAGGAACATGTAAGTATAGATATACAGGTATTTAAGT
>CAJNIZ010048237.1:111674-126016 GCA_905231905.1 Symbiodinium pilosum | reverse complement strand
CATGTACCTGCACTGATGGTGTACAGACGCTAGTTGTACAGAACAGGCTTCTAGGCTGCTTCTCTTTTTCCACGGCTGCTTCTAGGAAGCTTTGCAAAGCTATAGGTAAGGTAGTGAGGTTTGAGGAGGACTGCTGTGATTCAGGCAGCTCTCTCAATGCAGTCAGTAAGGTTCTGCTGCAGGCAGCCCGCGCCTTGCGAACTCATGCTTCATTTTCTCAGTGTAATGGAGCCGCTCAGGAGGATGACCTTTGTGAGGCGCTTCCAGTCGTTGCATCCATTGTGCATCGCACTTTCGAGGCAAGGGCAATGGCCTTGAACTATGGCCCTGGCAAAACAGAGGCGCTTCTGAGGTTGTCTGGCCCGAACTCGGCTAAGCTTCGCAAGCAGGTCTTGGGCCGAGAGAGGAAGGTGCCATTCGCTGGCTCTCAGGGCGATACTCACGAGCTCCGACTATGCCAGCGCTACGTTCATCTCGGCACTGTTATCTCTGAACGCAGCGGCCCCATGCACGACTTTAGGGCAAAAGTGGCAAGGGCGAAGCAGGCAGTGTACCCTCTTGCTCCTAAGGTTCTGCGTGAGCACGGAATAGCTTGGCAGGCCAGAAGGCACGTTCTAGAGGCTCTTGGCATAAGCGCTGCTCTCCACAATACTGGAATTTGGCACATTTCCACGGCTGAGGAAGCCCGCTTATGGGAGCACGGGATTGTTGACCTCTATCGCCTGACCCTGCAGGCTGATGGTCATACTGGCCATCCGGCATATCCCTGCACATTTTCTGCAAGCGGGGCTGCTGGAATGCCGTCTCCGGCAATGCTGCTTGTGAAGCAGCGCGTTCTGCACGCCTGCAGAATTGCGGAGCAACAGCGTGAGCTGCTCTGGACATACCTGGCGGGGATTGATGAGCTGTCTGCCGACAGCTGGCTTCAACGACTGTGGGCGGACATTGCCACCGTAGAAGCCTTTACCGCCCCCTTCAGCACACCGGTCCCTTTGCGGAGGGAAGGGCCGGATGCCGATGCCCTCTATGTCTGGCTCACTGAAAACTGTGGGGTTCTTCGCAAGCGCGTCAGAACCGCTTGTGCCAAGCAAGCTGAGGGCCTTTGGCAGTTTTCGTTGTTCCAGCTGAGGGCGAGGGAGATCGGCTTGCGTCCGCGGCTGAGTGCCGACGAGAATGGCAGTGCCGCATCTGCGATTTCGCTGGTAACAGCTATAACGCCCTGGCCGCCCACATGCGTGCAGCACATCAACACCAGTGCCCTGCACGTGCCTTTGCATCAGGGGCCCACTGTCGGATTTGTCTAGTTCAGTACTGGAACACTGCCAGACTTACCCGGCATTTGGCTCACAGCACTACGAGCTGCTTGCTTCATCTGCTGTGTGAGCCAGCTCCTGAGTCTGTGAGGCTCGTGCAGACTGAGGCTGGCAACGCGATCATCCCTGCAACACGTTTGCATGGACCACTGAGAAAGGTTGCACCGCTTGACCACGGGTGCTTGGCCTCACTCCTAAGTAGCGAGCCCCCAGAGTTTTCTCAGCTAATCCTTCCGTTGATCAGCCGTCATGCTCCTGAACTGGAGCCGCTAGCAGCTGCCAATGCTTTTGAGCAGGGGCTTACTGATTTGTCTTCCACCGGCGGGTCCATAGATTGCCCCTCGGGCGGGGAGCTTATACAGCGCTTTTTGCTGAGCTCAGCTGCTGGCTAATTCGTTTTCCCTCGCATGTTTTTGCATTTAGGGGACGTCTCTTCAGACTTGGACCGACTCTTGCTTGCTAAGCCCTAAGCCCTAAACCCTAAACCCCTGAACCCTAATGGGAGGTGTTAGGTTCCCTAGGGTCCTCTCGCACTCATCCAGATCAACAATGCTGATGTCTCGAGCTTGCTCTGCCTTTAGCCTGGGTTGCTGTTAAGGAACTTAAATTAAGTTATCATAATGGGTATATGTATAGTAAATAATAGGGTTTCCCCAATAATAGTAACTTAAATTAAGTTCCTTAACAGCAACCCAGTAGCAGGTTGGCCAAGAGCTCTGGCGCCGGGAGGTGACCTGATGTAGGGAATTTCTTTAAATAAGGGTTCCTTCTGGGGAGTTCGTTTTGTAAGGGTTTTAAGAATTTCTGGGGCTCAAAAAACTGGACCTGAAATTTTCAGACACGCTCATGTAGGGCTTTTGTTTTGTTCTCAGGTCGCTATAAACAACTCTTTAAGGCACTGTTGGGCTTGAAGGAATCATACAAGTATAGGCGCTTATTATACTTACATGCAGCAGTCTCGTCTGATGCAACTGCCCGGCTTTCAAATCCATAAGTTGGTCGTGTGCAATTTGTCTGAGGATGACACCTTTGGGCCAGGACTCTACAACTTGTAGCCAGTCGCCCTCGTGCCCGTGATCATCATCGCCCTCCAGACCAGTAGACCAGAGATGCCCCTTGGGGGGGCGCACTACCGGATCGTGGTAATAGCGCCACTCATCCTCAACATCGGCTGGCTCCTCTTGCTGCATCTGAAGCTCCCGGTGCTTTTCCAAATAGTAATCTTGCGCTCGAGAAACTAGTCGCTCCCTGTTCTCCATGTAGAAAACCTGCGCTGGAGTCAGCTCTGACTCTTCTTGGCTAGCACTGTGCGCATTTGCAGCATCAGCAGGCACAAGTTCTTCGATGGATCTCCTGACTCGTTGCCTCAGCTCCTCTTCGCTCAACTGGGCAGCCTCCTCAAAGGCCTTTTGTCGAGCCAGGCGCGCCGCCGCCACTGCCTGTTGGTGTCTGTCCTCTGGTGACGGCTGTGCTTCGTCGTTTTGCTCAGGTGCAAATTCTTGAAGGCTATCTTCTTCTGATTCCAGAAGATCCGCATCGTCCAGGAGCGCGGCGTCGATGTCCACAAATCCCCCCGGGGGCCCACCATCTGGCCCTGGGCTTGCACTGAATTCTGGCACGCTGGAGGCGTTGGGCAGCTTCCCCTTCCTGCGCAGCTCCTTCACAACATTGGCAAATGTCTGCGCTCCGCTGTGGTTCGATCGATATCCAACAGCTCCCAGAGGAAGAAGATTGAGCTTCGGTAGCCGCAGCCCTGCGGCTCGAACATGGCTGAGACATGCTGTTAACATAGGAATACTTTTAAACCCTCCTGAAGCCTCGTAGCAACTTGTTGAGACTCTCACCTTTTTGCTTGCCAGGGATGCTGTGTGGATTTTCCTAGTCTTGCCTAAGAGCGCTCATATTGAGCCTCAGCAGTCTGCAGCATGAGGAAACAGCTTAGGATAGGAGTTTGGAGGGAGCATTCTGGGGATTATATGGGGACTACTACAGAGATCCATTCTCCCTTCGCTACTATAGGCATGAGTTGGAAAATAAACAGCCCCCCTGTACCCCCAGTGTCCATGTCCTGTTGTTCTTGCCATCTTAGTCTCCATTACTGCGGTAAAATCCTCATGTATCCGTATCTATCATGCCTACATGACCGGTGTTTTCCGTGGGATTCCCCGTCATTATGGTAACAGGCCATTGCTCATCCTCTCTTGTCACGCTGCGCGGGCCGCTTGCCTTGCCCAGGCACTTGGTCTGTACAGACACAAGACCTGTCTGTACTGTCGCAGACAGAAGGCTTTGATCGCAGCATGGAAGCAGTAGGCCGTGCTCGCGAGTTGAAGGTATATACTCTTTACAAAGCAACTCGGCAATCTCATTCAGACAGCTGCCCCACCTCAACAACTGTGCTTGCATGAGCCCTTGTTTCAAGCTAGGCGCTCCTTCTGACAACAACTAAGCTGCTGACCAATCAGGCTACGGGAGCTCGCATTCCTCGTCAAATCCTCGAAGCTGGCGATGCCCTCTCTCACCTAGATTTGCTGACATTCATATCAGGATCTGTCTAAATCATGCAGTGAGATCCTGATGGTTGAGAGTTGAGCGTTGCCAAGCGCTGCAGTACCAAGGGCCAGGCCAACGACGGCGTGTTGGGAATGACATCAGCATGTGCCTTGCTGTGCTTACGTAGTCTTTCGGCTACAGCACTCTACCTAGCCCTCAAGCAACAAGGCGGCTTTATGTGGCTTCATAGGATGTGTATCTTCGTTCCCAGTCGATGGGAACAGCGGATCTAAATTGTTTGCACTGCGGTTTGCTGAAATTGAAGTAGCTACCTATCCCCAAGATAGTACAACAATTTGTTGCCCCCCCTGTTCCTTGCTCCACTGTGGGTACCGTATGTAATCTCCAGGAGCTCTGAGACATGCCAAGACAGGACCCATTTCCATCCATGTCCCTGCTGCAATTGCCAGGTCACTGGAGAAGCCTCTTGCTTCAACAGCGGTTCACGGATGCCGCCAGCAGAAATGGCATCCCCGTGCATCGGGTGGGGCTGCAGGTCTTTCCTGACGAAGGAGGTTGTTTTTCGGTCCACTTCCATAACTTCCAGAATAAATCAATATTCATACTCTGGCTAGATTGTTCTACCACCTGCGGACTGCAGAGACTGCGCGCTGCATGGCAGTTAGTTAAGATCGCCTGAAGATCTGGACGCTCAGGAAAATGGTCAGGAAGACCACCTTGGCACTTTGTAAGCTCAGTTTACTGTAATATACCATCATATATTATAATATACTAAGGAGCAGTATAGCATACTATACTATAAGATATAGTATACTATAGTTACAATATATCTTATCTTTAGGCTTGACTTTGGCTGCAGCCAAAAATCCATCTGGCAGCCGTACAGTAGCCAGGTGCGCGGGACAGAACCCTGCGCAAAAGAGCAATGCTTGTTCAGTAGACATGCCCAATCTAACCTAGACCTCTGATCTTTCTTCGATACGATTGTTACAAGCTTCAACTACGGGAGCTTCCCAATGCAGACCACCCTCAAGAACGACAGCTGCGAAGGCAAATCATACCACCTGAATTTTGGAGGCCCGTCAGAGTTTTGGCTGTGGGCAGCAGCCCCTTTGTCACAGATGCCCCCGCCCCTAGCACAGTGCACACAGCTGTCGCGGCCTGTGCTGAAGAGATGAAGTCTGTTAGTCATAAAAGGCTTGTCACGCAGGGTCTGTTGCAACCCCTATATAATCCCAGCTTCCATTTCATTTTCCATTTTCTTTTCCATTTGATTTTCCATTATAGGGCCCTAAACCCTATATTATTGGGTACCATAGTATCCCCCAAAGAAAATTATAGTAGTTTCCATTTTCTTTTCCATTCTAACCCCAATATAACCCTTACATAGTATCCCCAAATAAAACACTCTTATTATAAACCCTAGGCCGCGGGAGGGCTAAACCAAAGGCCTGTTGCAAGGTTACTGTGTTCGGACAGCTTACATATGAGCTATAGCCTAAACTCCTTAAAGGGGGGGTTATATAGGGGATTATATAGGGAACTACTATAGGGGATATTAAGGGGGATACTAGGAGTTTAGACTATAGCTCATATGGAAAGCGAGGGGGGACATGCCGTTTTTCAATCACACCCCGCCTTTTTTTCGCACAGGCCCAGGAATATTCTGTGATGTTCTGTGTGTACTTCATGCCGAGGGCATGCAACCATCTTCAGAAGCAAGATGGATCATGATTGTACTGATTCCTCATTGTTGTTCTTGTAAATACCATTCCATCATTGCTGTTGCTGCTTCTCGCCGTTGCCGCCGTAGGGATTACATCCTGACTGAAGTTGACGTCCAGGCCGTTGCGACCAATGATTAAAAGCTAAGGAGCGTAGATGCACAGACCGTTTCATGCTAGCTGCCAGACTTAGACTTGGGCTCTAGAAGGCTTCTCGGCCCGACCTTCTAGATCGTGGGCTCATTTTCACGAGCATTGCCTGTGAGAGGCGAACAGACCTGGACTGTTGCTCGGGGACGCGTCCTGCCCTGCATGCAAGTATGGAACCTACGCATCCTTGATGCGCGCACGGGCAAATCTGCACTGTGGCCGCATCTCTATTGGAACAAGAAGATGACGGAGACCCACGTGCGATCGCAGGATGTAAGGGGATTGAATCGACGGCGGCAAACCATGGATCCAGACGGATCCAGAAGAAGATGAGGAAACGCGAGAAGAAGATGCAGCATGGCGCCCGGCAGCCACGAGGCAAAGCGCCAAGGCAAGTTCTCGACCCAAGCTGCACTCGGCCGTGATCGGCTGCAACCCGACGCCCAGCTCTTGCAGTTTGTCTACGACCTCTGGCTCTTCACCACCATCGGCAGCAGCAAACATATCATTAGCTCATGGCTTTGCCATCATGGACGTGCTGGTCACAGGCAGCCTCACATGCTTCCAGTGGGGTGGAGAAAGCCATTCGGCAACATGCCGGCACACCAGCATTCCCACAGGTGAGGCAAGGTGGATCAAACGAGCACGGCGAGGCCCCGGTTGAAGAAGGGGATGGCCTTGAGATGGCTGCAGGGGAGCGGAGCAGATGCAAGTGGCCATGCGGGTGAATGGACCAGACCGTGACGCCACAAAGCCCTGCGGGGGGACCAGACCGTGCCGCACAAAACCCTGTATATTCACCTCAACACGCGCGGGACGCCACAAAGCCCTGTGGGTGGACCAGGCGTGTTACATTAGCTGGCGTAGCTGCACATGACAGTCTTCACTAAAGTGCGGTATGAGCAGTCTTGGTCTTGATCGCCCAACCGTACCATTTTCTCAAATGTGAATTTGTTCTGCATTGATAAATCCTTAGCTTGTGTCCTACCCATGCAATTTGATGAGCAAACCTTCACCTGAACCCTAAACACTTGACCGTGCCCCTCCAGCACCGCAACTCACAAAGCGTACCTGATAGACAAAGGCAAACTCTGCTGTTCGCGAAGGTGCCGGGATCTGTAGAAGCTCCTGGAAGCTGAACACCGGTGTCTACGTATGAGGGCCAACCTTCTTGTGATTCTTATGTCATGAACACTATGAAGCAGTTGTTCTGACTACTGACCCATTGTTCTAGCTACTTACCCTTAACGTTAAAAAATGTTGTTCTTGCAGGATGAGACCGGGGTATTGAAGCAAGCCCCGACCAAGGCTTAAGAGGCTCTGCCTATCCCGTCAAGCTATCTTCTGTTCTGAAGTGGATCCATAGAAGTGGAGTGTGGTTGCACTTAACAACTTGTATATGGATTGGGGGCCAAATCTTACTTCATCACAGAAGGGCTATCAGCGAACGTTGTTGACAGTGTTTTAGGCTTCTACATTCTCAAAGGCAGCTGTGAATCCTCGCTTGCTGCTGTCGAGGCTCCACAAACAGAAACGGCCCCACGATGCGGGGCACTGCACCGATTGCAAACAGCAGGCCCATGTAGGCCTGATGTCAGCACATCACACGGGAATGCCGAAATAAGGGAGCCCCAAGTGTAAAGCCCAATTCCACGTCGTTCCCAAAAAGAGACCTTCAATCTTGGAACCCCGCATTTGGCTTGAATTCATCTGACGAACCAATCGTGGGAACCTCTTGCTTCATGCGGATACTTCACAGATGATGAGGTCCCTTCTATACACATATATATCATATATATATATACATGTGTATATATATATGTAAATATAGCACACCTTCAATGAAAAATGGTCCTCAACGCAGGGATCCCCAGATAACAGATAATCGGGTTTCATTTGCTCAAAATCCCAGATGTCTAAGCAGCGCGCCGCTTTGGGATGAGGGCCAATGATCTGCGTCATCAACGACACCCCCGGCCCTCGGGCAAGGCCTCCAAAAAAGGCCTCGAGCCATGTGGGGAAAAGCCAGCAGGTTGTCAGTACGAAGTGCGGTCACTTTTATGAGCTGTAGTCTAAACTCCTAGATTCCCCTTATTAACTGGCTAATAGAGCCCTATATAACTCCCTATATAACCTGCTTTAAGGAGATTAGGCTGTAGCTCATATTGCTATTGGCCTTTTGAGCTAACTCATGAATGGCTTGAGCTCCCCACTCCTAGCAGGTAGTCTACGACGAATCGGCTAGCAGGTAGTCTTCCACCAAAGTCCATGTTGTCCAGGTTCACCAGCACCTGAGTTTAGGAGAGGTTGTTGGCCATGAGCCCATCTGTGGTCAACATTGGAAGGGATGGTAAGCTTGGTGAGATTGCCCAACGGCTATGAGTCTTATCAATATGGGTCGACAGTCAAGATTACAGTTTTGGGGGTCTAGAATGGGGTCCCCAGTTAAGGGCAATTACCATAATTGCAATATGGGATTTGCCAGTATCATTGTGATCATTGTGGCTATTACGGGTTCCATTGGCATCGCTCATCCTTCGTACTTAGCACACGCATCCAGCACGCACTAGCATGCCGAAGACATCTGGCGTAACACCTTCACATTTCTACCGAGGGACTGACACTGCGTGACTCAAGCTGATGGCAACAACTTCCCGACGGAAGATGTAGGGACCCAGGCAGAACGACATCAAAGCAGCCATGGCCTCCGATCAAGCAGATGGCGGTTTCCCAAAATTAAGGCTACCATTTTGGGGGTCCCCATATTTTGGGAAACTACCAGATAAAGCCATAAACCGATAAAACAGTTCCAAACCATTATTCTACATAGTTTGGGGTTCCAGGTAGGCGGCAAGCAGGCTCCCGCAAGTTTGTGATGAGGATGCAGCATCTGCAGTCTGATGGCTGAATATCCTAGGTGCTCCCCCCACCTGTAGTGACCGCCAGGGATGATGGTTGTTAAACGACGTATATACCACCAGCTAGGAGGTTTGGGGCCCCTTAAACCCAAGTTTCTCATGGTCCTATGACTATGGGAGGATTACGGGTAACAAGCATTAAGCCGTATTTTCCAACCTACCCAGGATAAATGGGATTTCCAAAAATTAGAGATACCTTTTGGGGGTCCCCATATAATTAAGCATTATAGTACATTGGGGTCTGTCTCGGGATCCCCTATTTACGGAAACTACCAAACCCTAAACCCTAAACCCGAAACCCTAAATCCCAAATGATCTCAGGGGCCAAGCTCAGGACGCCGCCGCTGCTTAGCAACAGGTTGACGTAGACCTGACTGGCCTGCACCAATGGGAGAGCTTCCGAAAGGTAGGTAATGTTAGGGATTAGGGTTTAGGGTTTAGGGGTAATGGAGGGTAATTTAGGGTTATATAGGGTTAATAATGGAAAAGGGATTGGGAACTTCTATAGCATGTTAACCCACAAAATTTCCCCCTTTTTGGGTTGCTGTTAAGGAACTTAACTTAAGATACCATATTCTGGATATGTGGTAGATACTAGGGTTTCCTTATAGTTGTAATTTAATCAAGTTCCTTAACAGCGACCCAGTTTTGGGGGAGGGGTCACTGTTTCTAAATATCCCCATGTGCCAACCCAAGCTTGCCTCACCGGGCGCGATTTTCTGGAATCCCCTTCTTCTCATGGTTTAGGGTTTCTAGGATTTAGGGTTTAGGGATAGTGGGGGGGAGCTCGGGAAACCCAGGCAGGAATGTGTGCGGATAAGAAGATTTTTGGATTATTGATATGTCAAGGGCTATAGACGGAAAGTGTTGAGAAATACCCGAAAGAGCCTGTGACATCTTTCGGAGGGACACCTATATCATGGGTTCCCCTGCTACCCCGTTCTATACTAGCCCCCGAGGTTCCTCCTTAATCAACCTTAATTAAGCCTGATTACCCCTAAATAACCTTAACTTAGGGGAAACCCAGGGGGGGTAGTATAGAGGGGGGTAGTAGGGGAACCCACGACTATATCATGATTCCCTCCTGTTGCCCCTATGTATCCCCGCGAGACTCACCTTGGCAAAGCCAAAACCCCTCAAAAGAAAATCCTTAGACCCCAAATCCCCAAATCCTCAAAGCCTAAATCCCCGGGACCCTAGAACCCCAAATGCTGAAATCCTGAGTCTCGTAAGCCCCAAACCCCCTTTCACCCCCCATCCCCTGGGGTGCTGGATTCCAGGCCTCAAACGGGCATTCAGTTGGGTTGAGGCATGGACCCCAACCATACAGCCTGCAAAAAAAGGACAAGGTTTTAGGGTGGTTTGTTTGAAGGATGTACGGTTTAGGGGTTGGACTTGGGGGTCCAGGAAAACTATGTCATGACCGAATTAGGGGTGAGGGATGGGTTTAGACATAATCCCAATGTATACACCAGTATAAGATAATTGTTTTCATCTCCTTTTCTATTGTTTAGAAAGGGGGTTAGGGTTCAGGCCTACAAGGTCCATCTCAGAGTTTAGGGTTCGGGGTTGAGGGGTCTGTGATAGGATTGGGGGAGGTATCGCAGAAGCCCTTATTCATCGAATTGCCAAACCCTAAACTTCCCTAAACCCACATATGGCAAAGCAAGACTGCCTCTGCGCGAGTATAGGCGTCACCGTCTCCAAACTTGCCATGTTGAGGTTCACGCCAAAGAAAATCATGTAGCAAACCTCAGTTCCAATCCGTCTTTCTCCCTTGAGGATTACAGAACGTCACGCCTCCGCTACCTCCCCGCAATGCTATCATAAGCTCCTCATTGCTAACAATCTGGCAAATTCCTCAATACCTTGTAAAGGCACGAGACTCGCTTAAACAAAACACTTTTGGGTCTTTCTCAACATCAAGGTCCCACCATCTTGCTGGCGATAGGGAATGAAGAATGAAAAAATGGAAGATGCTAGCTTGTCATACAGGGGGTACTGCAGTGCTCATTCCTTCAACTCCTACTAACCACCAAAACCCCATACCCTACGCCCATTTCCTGTAAAGAAACCCACAAGCTGCAGGAATCTCCACTTGCGCCCCAGCATGAAACACTCCCCGTCTAGAAGCTGACGCACAATTCTGAGCAGTCTCTCCCTCAACCCGAAACCCCATATATCCGCATATCCCTAGTCTCCTAGGGTTCGCAGGTACTTCTTCCTTGAGAGGTGGTCGTTTCCAAAAATGAGGGGCCCCACTTTAGACCCCAAGGTACGATAATCCTCATTTTTTAGATCCCCAAAAGGGTACCCTTAAGTTTGGGAAACCCCCCGAATCTTCACTTGCCAGCTTGGTAGCAAGGAGTCCACGCTGGTTCGGGGGCTGGGACTTCCTGGGTTGCGGTCACGAAGAGGGTTTAGGGGTCTAGGGGTTTAGGTCTTAGGGTTCAGGGGTTTGAGGGGTTTCAAAGGAGTCATATGGAGGTTATGTAGGGGCTCTGTAGGATTTAGCGTTGATTACCACAGGGAACACGGAAATATGCAAAGAGGTTTCCTTGTGATCGAAACTTAACTTAAGTTCCTTGAAGCCCTGCAGTAGAAGACACAGTTTCCGTATCTTTTCTGCTTTATTCTCCTTTCTTCTCTATTCCCTAAGCCCTGAATCCTGACTAGTAGCTTCGTTTTCATTCTGCCATTCCCTATGGTAACCCTCAACCCTAAAACTCCCTAAGCCCTAAACCCTAAACCCCTACACCGCTAAACCCTAAACCCCTGCACCCTAAACCATACACCCTAAACCCCTAAACCCTGTCCTTAACAGTAATCCAGCTTCTGGTCTCGGGACTCATTTGCTTGTAGCCTTGGCTGACTGGTTTTGCCTGACCGGGATGATTAGCTGGGAGTAAGTCACCTCTAGTAGGATTCCAAGGCTTAGGGTTTAGGGTTTAGGGTTTAGGGTTTACCAAGCTCATTGGGGATTATATAGCCCCATGATATTGTAGTTTCCATTTCGTTTTCTGTTGCTCATGTCCATCTTCCTTCTCCACCACTACTACTACTACTACTACTACTACTACTACTGGGGATTAAAGAGGGGCTTGCACATGATCCACAAGGTGTTTAGGCGTAGGAGGTGTTTGGGGTCTAGGGGGTGGCCGGAATGCAGAGAGAGTTTCAAACCTTAAGATTCCAGTTTCGGTGTACATAGGGTGGCAGGTTCCATTCTATGTTCTATACTGGCAGTCTACCGTATGGATCTCATAGTCATCCCTACATGAAAAGGATCCCCAACTCCAGTACTGAGCCGTTCCAGCCTGGCTCCACGGTGAAGAAGCGCCATGATACAAGCATGTTCATCATGCATACCTTCGAAGGCGTCAATATTTTTTTCAGGCTGCAGCCCTGCAAGTGTTCCTCCCTCTTTCCAAGGTATAGGGCTCTACAAAACCCAGTATCTTGCTTTGGACCCCGGCCAGGGGAACCTGACATCTGTGCTGCTGCCACGTTTCAATCAGCAGCACAACGCCAGGGCCGTTGTTCCCATCCACTACCAGGCCCGGGAGCTTCCAGTCGACTGCTTGCAAGGGAGCTCCCAAGGCGGGTCCCATCATGATGCCTGATGTCGGATTCTCAACTTCAACTGCTTAGTTTTGTACTGCTTCAAGAGAACTTTACTCCGTACTGTTGTCGGGCGACGCCCACAAAGGGCACTGCAGCGTAAACAGTGCTGCCGCTAACAGCACTGATTGTTCTGAGGATGCTGGGGTATAGGGGTACATTACCCCAATAATGGCGACTCAAATGGAGCATACAATGAACATGACATGGAATCTACTATCCAGGTCTTAGAGGTGCCTGTAATCGCGCAGCTGGACAAGCGCGAAGAGACAGATGTCTGGTGCTCTATCGAGATCTTGCTTCCAATGAAGGTCTGCTCGATGGTCTGGCATCAGCAGGTCTCAAGCAAGGGGAGGAGGACTTGCTGAACAGCGAACACTTGGCATGGCATATCGCCTAGGCCTAAACCTTAAACCGCTCTATCGTCCCAGTCCATCCCAGTTTCCATTTCTTTCTGCATGCTTTTCCATTTGGTTCTCCATCAGAACCCTTTGAATCAAAGCGACTTGGTTGTTAGTTTGCCTGTTCCAGGAGCCATTCAATGGAGCGAAGCTCACCAGCTGCCTCGAATGATGTATTTCACATCATGTACACCCAACATGAATTCATCTCCACTCTGCTGCGGATCTTAAACCCGGGCTTGTCTATGCTCGTCGCTGGGCAATCCACCACCCTCTGTTCCATGCCCTTGGATGCAGCCTGTTCTTTTGTGCCCTGCCTGAAGATAGCCCCCCCCCCCCCCACCCCGGACCTTGGAAAGCCTAATGCAATCCTGATTAACTCCTGAAACCCAGGGAGGGTACCTTGATAGGGGGATGGGATTAATAATCCCGTATGTTTTGCCAATGCTTCATGCGACACCTGCACACCAATGCGCCAAAACAACTTTGTTGACAAATTACACCATGACCCGTGGAAAGGTCTCATACTTTTCATGACGCAAAGTACCTAAAAATCCGTAAGGCTACGGGAAATTTCAGATGTTTTGGTACTTGGTGCAGGCTTTCTTGCACGAACAGTAGCTTTCATGGCATGGCGCCGCCTGCCGGGTCCCGTTGTCAAAGCCTGACGTGAAACGAGCCACCAGGACCACGAACTTAGCAGCTGTTCCGAAGATCGGCGCCAGGACCTGGATTCGCAACACAGCTTGAGATGTCTTCGGTTTAAGGAATGAGCACACAGTGTAACTTGCTGTCAAGCCGAACGGCATAGAAAAGTGCGGCCAACACGCCAAGTCCCATTCCACCCAGTAAGAGGCTTTTAGGATGCTCCGGGTATCTATTGTAGAGCCAGCCGCTTGTCCATCCTGCATGGCTTACCATGTCCAGGGAAAATTGATGGATGACGAGGTTTGTGCAAACAGGTAGAATAGAGATGCCTCACAAAGTCCCAAATGATTCAGTATCCATCTGGCTTGAATGAGTCAAGCCATCTCATGTATCCATAACTTCTTGTGGTCGTGAACTCCGCTTTGTACTCAAACTCTGCTGTCTACAACCTTAGCCAGCCACCGGACTCTGCAAATTTCTAGCCCACACAAGAAGGTTCAATCAGAGCAAAGATGGGTCCTCCCAGGCCCTCGCCAACACTGTAAGCTGCCACAACTGCAGCCAGAAATTCTGTGGAGGCATTCATCTGCCGAAGGTACGGCCAAAGCGTTGGCAACACGATGGAGAAGCCTCGCAAAACTCCATGAAACAAAAGCATGGATGATACAACACAGTGTGCCCTGCTGTGCGGTAGAGCGGCTTGCCCCTCGCCCTTAGAGGTGCTTCTACAGTGTCTAGTCATGTTCAGCAGAGCGGCCTTGTATTTTCCACTAAGATATCTTGATGGATATGCATTTGGTTTTGAGTATCTAGACTTCCTTGCAAAGACAAAGCCGTTAGGGTGGCCCCTTTCAAAACCCCTGGCTGTGCAACAAGAGAATGCTACATCAAGCAAGAACGTTAATCCGCGTCACGGCTTCGAAAGAGGACTCATGGTTTTGAACCCGCCCTCCCAATCTGCTTCATGATTCTGTGCATAATTTGGGGGTGCCCGTTACATACCCCTTGAAGCGCCAGCCTGTTACATACCCCTTGTCGCGCAGCCTTCATGTC
>CAJNIZ010048237.1:13991-111592 GCA_905231905.1 Symbiodinium pilosum | reverse complement strand
GCCAATCGTTTTGGCACGTGCCCATTTGAAGTGGCATGTCACCCCTATTCAACTCACAGGTCCTCACAAGCTTGCGGTCAAGGAAACAACTCCTTAACAAAACAAAATGTAGATAACTAGTGTTCCTTCAACAGCGACCTGCATCATGAGGTTCAACAGCTGCAGTCTACTAATTTAAGATAATTTGGGGCAAAATCAACCCTAAACCCTAAGCGCCAGACCCTGTCTGTCCCTATAGCTATAGCCTCCTGTGCAGTGTCCGACTGGCACCTGCGCATCCGAAGAACATGTTGCTGAAGAACACAACAAGCCAAGCCGGCATTGGCGGCCGCTCTGCGCCTAGCAGAGCTCAGTAGACCCGTATACCCTCAACTCTAAACAGCGAGGTGTAGGGCCTAGTATTTTTTCAACCACTTGGACTTTTACGCCTAGGGTCTAGGTTTTAAAGCAACAGAAGCACGACGAAACTAAGACCTGCACACCTAGATTATAGCTGTGGATATGTATGTGGCAGTGGCGGTTGAGGTCGGGATGGCGGGGTTTGTGGTGTAGAAGTAGTCCTACATTAGCAGTAGTTGTAGCAGTAGTTGTAGCTGTAGTTGTAGTTGCAGTAGTAGTAGCAGTAGCAGTAGCACCAGCAGTAGCAGCGGTAGCAATTGCAGTAGCAATAGCAGTAGCAATAGCAGTAGCAATAGCAGTAGCAAGAGCAGTAGCAGCAACAGCAGCAGTAGCAGTAGCAGCAGTAGTGATAGCAGTAGTCGTGGTCGTGGTAGGAGGAGGAAGAAGATGAAGGAGCAGAAAAAGGAGGAGGAGGACATGGCGAAGAGAAGTGGCAATCATAACAGTAATTAGTTATGCTAAGATCCATCATCCCCCTGTGGCTTTTTATTCTCTGACTCACGCCAGGTGCACAGCGGACAGCAAAACGTCAGCTTCCCCCTGGATCGTGCCCCCTTCTTTGCTCCTGGGATAAAAGTCATAGTGGGCTTTGCCATCTGCATAGGCCCGATACCTTTCGTACATGTAGCAAGAAGAACTTTTTTCGAAGTGATTGCAAATCTGCCTAGGCGCAGCGAGGATCCATCCTAGTACTGGGGCAAAGTGTTCAGTCCTCGGCGGACAGAAGCCCTGATCTGGAAATCCGCGTATACCCCGGGATGGATGCATCCTTTGCCTTGTTCGAGGATGATGGATCATCCACCACGTACCGCAGCGGTATCTACTCGACAATTGACGTTGTGTGGCAGGACAAGAGCCAGCAACTTAAGATTCTGAGCAGGAAGGGCAACTTTCCGGGCATGCCCCAAGAGAGGCGCATTTGCGCTGTTGTTGTTTCCCCGGGCCATGGAGTGGGAGTGAGGGAAGCTGTTTGCGACAAGAAGGTGACGTACACTGGAGAGGAAATTGAGCTTGAATTCCACGACCTTGTGGTAGTCTAGGCCCCTAGGCCGACCTGCAAGGCACGACGCGTGCAGGTGTATATATATATATATACATGTATATGCACAGGCTATAGCGTCACACATGGGGCTCGTCTGCGACTTTCAAGAGCTACTGACCAGCCAGGTGATAAAAGAGTGCTTTGCCCGCAGAGGTTGCGCAGATGCCCTGATGCCCCTGGAACTTGTCTCTACACAGCTCCACATGACCCGATGCTACAGTTTGGTTGCAGGCACTGGTTCCAGAGAGCCCATCAAGATCGCTGGATGCACAGCTACCTCAAGATGTCGCTCGTTGAGGTTAGTGTTATGCCTGAGAGGGAGGGGGTTCTTTTCTACTGAACCCCAAGAGCTGAAATCTTTTGTATCATGTATGCGGGTCATGGTGCGCATGTTGTGGGAGTACGGATATTTGGGATGTCATCGCAAAATAGAACGCCAAAGGGACCATCGATTTTGGAAAGCCCATCCACACGGACCTACCTCCAAACCTCAGGCCTATAAGCCTAGACCCGGGATGCCAAAGACCCTAGTAATTTGGTAGCTGTATACGCACATTCCAGTGGTCTCTGTTTTACATGTGCTAGAGGCCATGCAGAGAAATTGACACATGAAGGTTTGAGGTCTCAATTTTGCGCATTGTACGCAATCCACAAATGACTCTAGAAAGGTGGAAGTCTTGCACGCTTGCAAATATTGCTTCTGGCAGCGTAGACAGTCAAATCCTGTGGGTTACGTCCAAATTACTCATATGCTTGGGGTTTAGTTGGAGTGTCTCACGGGCCTCCCAGAACTGATTTCTCTTCACGTCTAGCATTGCCAAGGACACCCCATGTCTGGAAAACCCTAAATACCTCTGAATTCTCGGGTGCTAAGAACCCGGCTGTGAATCGGTGAAGGTCAGGATGTAGGGGTTGGAGTTTGGAGCATTGTGTTGAAAGGGGCATTGTGGTGAAGGAAACAAGGAAGGACGGAATCCCATTGCTGCCTTGTAGCGACTCATGAGAACCCCTCATACGTTCTCTACATGTGCGTTCACTATCCTCTTAAACCTTCAGAACCGCCCCTTTCAAAGCACACCGTCGATGTGAAAGCCGGCCTACGGGAGCTTCCGCAGTTGTCTGTCGAACGTCGGCGAGAAGAAATGGACCATGCAAAGTTGGAACGACGTACAGTTAGCTGTGTCCTGACCAAGTCTATGCCCACAGGTAACATGGTCTGAGGCCAAAGTGCAACACCATAGACACAGAGGTCTACTAATGCAAACCAAAGCTTCACCATAGGCTGATTATAGTGCGAAGAACCTCCGCGAACCTTCCCACCTGCACCAAATATTGCATCAGCAAGAAAACCTAAACCTTAAATCCTCACCTGAAGTCCCTGATGTCTTGTGGGCTAAGGAGTTGGCAACGTTCACCCAAGAAGCTGCCAGGATCCGTGGGCTTTGGACAGGTCAGTCTACATAATGGAAGAAATGGAAACTACTATCGTGATATTGAGTTGTTTAGGGATAATGGAAAAGAAAATGGAAACTACTATGGTAATGTTGGGGTTAGATAGGGATCCTTTTCTTTTCGAGCATCCAGCTCAACAGCCAAATGAAAAGCACATACGCCACCAAGGAAAGAGGTCGAGGCTCGTGTCGGTGCGGCAGCTACTTACAGTTCAGGGTGCCAGGGCCGCCCAAGTTGTCTCTACTAAGCAAAGAAACCCAGTACCTAGACCCTCATTCTACCTTATATCCTAAATGCCCAGTATTAGGGACCATCTGCCCTTATTTTAGTTTACTGGGAGGGTCCTGGTACTCCCAAGCCAAAAGTTTACGGCCATCCTGGAGCATCTGCAGCAGGTGACTACATGGTTATGAACCCTTCAACATTTTGCAGGCCTCCTTACCTGCACTTCTCATTCCTAAGCTTTTGACCACAAAAGTTGTGCAAGCGTTGCTCCATCAGAAGTGCGAGTGAGGAGCCAGCTGAACGCCATCGAAAGCCGGAAACGACCCCCAAGCCTGCAGGAGGCCTTGCTCGCGAAAGCGAAGCCCAGACCCCTGAAGACATTCGAGCTATAGTCTAAACTCCCTAAAAGGGATTATATAGGGAAGTACCATAGGGGATATTAAGGGGGATACTAGGAGTTTAGACTACGGCTCATCTAAAAATCAGACCATGTAGAACAACATTGGGCACTGTACGGGGACATACGGGGACTAAGGGGTTAGTTATGATGCTGCTAGGAAGGGATGTAATTATTAGATCTTCCAACAAGTGTTGGGGAACAGATCCTGGAACCAGGCTGTTGGGTTCTTTACCTATGATAAGGTACCATATACTGACAAATTCTTACAGGTATGTCTCCTACCTGTCTGTAGTCAATCCAGAGTCCAACTTCATACATGGAAGCGTGGGGGACATCATTGTGTAATTGGGGTTACGTAGTTGCGACCCAGTGTAGGTTTGTTGTCAATGAGTCAGGGAATCTTGCCATTTCATTTGCCATTGTAAAGTGCGGATCCTTAAGCCTCAGTAGTACTAGGGAGAGGGGGGTGGGGAGATCCGCGTCTTGGACGTCACAGCCACGATGATAGCACCGCTCCCCTGAATGTGCTGGCACATTTATCAGACTTCTTCAAACAAATGGCCGTCTTTTGAAGCAACCCTCATATCACGCTCAGGCCTTCTGAAAACCCAAACGACAACACCAGCTAACGCCTGCACCGGATATGAGGTAATGCAGTTAACCTCCGCAATCTCTGACCTTCTTAGGGCAGAAGGTTCCTCATCAAGGGTTTCATTTTCTTCCTGGGGTAATTTAATAAGGTTCTCCAATGTTTGCATCGCGTGCACAAGCAGCATGTGTTCAGCAGGAAACCTTATGACAACATGTGTCAGGGGCAACTGAGTCTTGCAGCAACTTGGTTTGGAGCGGAAACGCATGTTCACTAGATACCCGTTTCGAATAGGACTGGCAGAAAGCTATCAAGCAGAAAGTTCCCCCTAGCACTTGCCTAATGCAATTCTCCGGCAATCTAGCAGAAAATGCAATCTGAGACAAGTTCCTACCGTACCAAGGACTAACCTTGCTTCCTTCAAACATAACCTGATCCCAAAGAAGTCCATTATCGAGAGAGGCCACATCGAAAATTAACCTTGATCAGCAAAGGGCAAGCACCCAAGCGTTGGTAACGAGCTTGTAGCGATGCTCCCTCACCTCTCCAGAACGACAATTGCAAAACCTGGCCAGAACAAGTACCCTAAACCCTAAACCCTAGCATCCATAGACTGGATGGCGATTACGGATGTAGCTGCTGGGGAAGCCAGCCAACCTGATGCTAGAAACACGGGCATCAATGTGCCAATCCGACGCGCGCAAAGCAAGAGGAATAACAAGATTGCAGAAAAGGAAATGGTCATGTGCACGGACAGTGGATGACATTGACTCACTCAACAGCTACTGCATCAGTGATGAGCTTGATTTTGCGGACGACCTTAAACAAAAATTTCAAAATCACGGCTTGCCAGTGCGCAACGGTAATTAGCGGACAAGAGAAGTTGCTTGCCTGAAGGTGGTGTCGGTGCTGTCTCTACTGCCATACACGGGGGACAAGCGCAGGACTCCGCTGTGAATGCAGTAAATGTAGTGACTATATCTGAGCACTTGCTTGTCTGAGGGCACCAGGCCCCCCGGGGCAGATAACAATAATAGTAAGAATATTAGTCATAATGGAAATCGTAATTGTAAAAAAAGGTAATTAGATATGGCCCGCGGCTCATGACTCATTGACCATCCATGTCCCGAAGCTTATCCAGGGTGACAGCAAGGCCGAATGCAGAAATGTCCTGCACAAGGCTATTTATTCAGGCATGCTGTAGGAAGTGCTATCTTGACTGGAGTCTCCAGAGGCGGAAGACCACATGAGTCGTTTTGCTAGGTCTGCGGACGGTTGGCTTTTTGAAAAAACAACTGATGCGAGCAATAGTGGGGTTTTGGTGGAACTGGTATGCAAGTCTAACTGCACGTACAACCCAAACACAAGTTCCTAGATCCCTTTACATGCTACTAATTGAGTTAACGTCCCACTTGTTATTGGATTTCCCTGAACCTCCAAGTAGAGCCTCCACAGGGGTCCTAGCAAGAGTTCTCTTGAAGAAGCCATACCGCACCCCAAAAGGAACCACATTGGAGGGTCTCAGTGAATCCTGAGCCCGAAAGTGGCAGGGCTCTTGAGCTGCAACTCCTGAAGAGCGCGCAGATGGACAAGCAGGCTCCGACTCGAGAGGTTCAGGGAATGTATGGTAAGAAGGTCGACAAGCACCACAGTTGTAATCCACAGCGACGCAGAGTCACGCTATAGTTGCACACGCCAGGATTCGGGCGTTCTGTTTGCGTGTGAGGGTTTCCCCAAATCAGAGGCACTTGTTTAGGGGTCCCTGTATAAGGATGTATTGTGCAGCTGCCTTGGTGTCTAGATTGCGTCCCACTATTCCCGAGGTACCTTTGCTATTTTAAAGGGCAAGTCAGAACAACCTCAAGTCAGATGGTGGTTTATGTGAAAATTCATTCTTTTTATCCCGAAAGCAGGACCTGTCTCTTGGCGATCGCTAGTGTACATAAAACTTCCTGCGCTCATATGGGTTTTGTGCTGTCTTAAGGCGCAAAGGCTCGAGGAAGCTACGAGTCCTGTGCCACAACCAGAACAACAGGGGATAGCGGTCATTTCAAGCCTCTAGGTGCTTTCAATCTCTCCTAGTAGCCGGAGGGGATATTGTCAAATGGGAGTTTCCCAAAATTAGGGGTATCCCTTTTGGGTGTCCCTATAATAAGGGCCATAATATTTTGGGGTCTATATTGGGGTCCCCTTATTTTGGGAAACTACCAAATCAGGTAGAGCATTTGGGGGCCATACCAACTGTTGACTACAACCTCTGGTTGCCAATGAGAGTTTCTGGACGGTCCCGAAAGTTCGACGTGCGACAAATAGCTTGCGCCTCAGCTCCTCAGCTATCACACTGTCCAGTTCCATTTTCCCGAGCCCTGTATCCAAGGCGACACCTTTCAAACATCAGATTTCAGTTGTACCCCAAAACAGGCACCTACAAACTTGAATGGTGCATCCTGAATGTAACCTATACTTATGGAATGTCCCGCCGAGCCTGGCAAGGATTCAAACCCAGTCTACCTGCTCTCTGGAACAATAATTGCAGCAATCGTCCCCTGACTGCCTGTATGGGTTTGCGGTTTAGGCTTCAGGGGTTTTGCTTAGGGCCTGTGTGTCTGCTGTAGGAATTCAGCTTCAGGGTGTGTCTTAGGGTTTTTGGCTTTGTTTTTTTGTTTTAACAATTCGTTTTTCAGTTTCTCGGAGTTGTCTGAGGCCTTCTCTATTTCAGCTTCCGCTTAAGGCCTTAAGTTCCTATGAGACGTGTTCTAGCATGTTCTAGCATGTGTTGGTCTTGCTTCCAGTGTGGATCCTGGTAGCCAGAATCCATTTTCTGGGCGCATGGGTTGCAGTGTTCAACTTGAGCGGAAGCATCTACCTAGAGGTTTTTGTGGTCAGTGTTTCTCTGCACCCCATCCCCGCCTAAACCTATCCCTGTTTTGAGTCACGTGCACATCATTCATCATTTCTTTCCAGTAGCAACGGGCAGATCAGCGCGGCTCCATTATCTGTAGGAGGGTTTGTTTCCACCCCTGGCATTTGTCCAGATGAGGACTTCCGCGCATAGGCCCCTTCAAAGTAGGGCAGTCGCCTGCGTTTAAGCCATCTTTCATCAGCTTAGGACCAGTTCTTATTCGGGGTTGCTGGGCTCAGCATGAAGCTGAATATGAATTTGGGACGTAAGGCTACGGGTTGACAATCTATCTATCCCCTTCATCAGAAGCTTACAGTATTGAGCAGCATGGTGAACCTGCTTGATCTGATACCTGGATGCTTTGAGAGTGCCATGGCATGCCATTCCATGAAATTCCTGGATTGTACGATGATGAATCCACGTACGAAGCCGTCAAGATGTTGCGTTTCAATTATTCAGGCCTCTATAGCTGATACATGAGCAGTAAGCTCCGGGAAAGTAGCTCGGATTGAACTACGTAGCTCAACGGCACCGAGTTCAGACGCGGACCTACCAAGAAAAGAGTTCATGGTTTAGGTCGAGGCCTGTATCAGCCACAAGTTTGTCTAGGGCGGTGAGCTGAAGGCTTTTGGGTCGTTGTGCACCCAGTTCTCTGTGCGATCAGCAGAATACTTTCTACACCCATGAGCGCACGTATCGACATTCATTTTCATATACACATAGCAGTAAGTGCAACTTTTTAGAGCGTCTCCCAGCCGGTAAAAGCATAGCAGGCACCTTAATGCCAAGCCGGAAGAAAAAAGCCTTCAACCCTAAATCCAAAACCCTAAATCCTAAACTCTAGCATAGCAGACACCCAGCCCGAAGAAACAAAAAGACTGCTATGCCCAGGACGCCACGAACGGCAAGAGCGGCAAGGCTTTGGAATTCATGAACGCAGACTGCCAGGTCACTTGGCAACTTTGTATTAGGGCTGAACTGAGGGATTTATTACGGGTTTCCGGTGAGTTTGGTTTTCCAGGAGTTATACATCATACGTTGGATGTCCGTTTGGAAATGTCAGAATACAACATCACCCGTTGAAACATCTTGTTTGTGAGGCAGAAGAGCACAAGCTCGTGAAGCCCCAGAACATCCCAAAATCAAATGAAATATCCAGGGAAGGATTACAGAAAGCGGGTAACCCTAAACCCTGAGAAGGGTGCAGGGCGTGCGCTTTGCTTGCAGGAGCTCTTGATTGCTTTGCCATGCCGCAGGTGGCTTGTTATTTGTTTGGGGGCGCTTTTGTCAAAATTCTGGTTTGCCTACGTAGGCCCAATGCAGGTGCAGTGTTATTTTAAAAGGAGACAGGCGGAATGTCACAGTGCGAGAGCCTGTCAGACAGAAAATTGATCATAAGCTTATTTCCAGATCTGGTGGTGCCCCGCAAGATACGCCAAAATGCTGCAGGAATCCCCCCGAAACGCGGGCACCGTCATTCGTAAGCTTCCATCGTGCCAGGAACCAACCAAAAACAATCCTCGTGCCCAAGCGCGGGGCATTGAAGTTGATCCTCTGAACCACGACCATTGCCTGCACTGTTCTTGTCAGGAAGATCTAATATCCAGGTACAGACAGAGAAAAGTTAGGAGGAGGTGGTGCTTCGGTTCCACATTTGAACATGCATTAGCACCGAACGTTTGTTGCAAGAGCTGTGGAAGCAGCTATCATCATTCTTGATGTCGCTGATGATTAGCTCTGAACCCATACAGTGTTGTTCGCTTTGACCCGCATAGTCATCCTTCGATCTTACTTGAAGCGCCCCTTCAATTTCAATCTCCCGGGCCCTCTACTGTTCAATATGGACTGAGCAGGGGGATGTCAACAATCAGCTGCGAGCGTAGACATGTGTAAATGTTGTCCCGAGAACTGGGTCCTTGTCTGGGCTGACAAGCTAGAGACTAGAGCCTGGAGTGCAGGTCGCTTGCCGAAACTGTTATCAAGAAGGATCTAAAACTGCAATCCAAGCAGTGGAAAGGGGGAGATTTATGCTTGTGATTTAAACCCTAAATCCTTGAAGCTTCTGCCCAGAAAACGCTACTGTGAAAACCTTAAACCTAGGCCTTATAAACCCTCAGCTTAAAGCCCAACCCTAAAGCCCTAGAATTTAAAGCCATAATTCCCAAACCCTGAACCCTAAAGCTTAAAGCCATAAGTCTTAAAGCCTGAACCCTAAAACTGGAAGCCCCAATTTCTAAACCCAAAACCCAAAACCCTAAAACTGAAAGCCCCAACTTCTAGACCTTAAACTTAACTCCTAGACCTTAAAGCTCTAACGTCTAAACCCTGAGTCCTAAACCCCACAACTTACAGCCCTAACTTTTAGACTTATTACCCAACCATGTTTGCAGGATGCAACTAATACCAGATTATGAGGGTTTACAGGGCTTATATGCTGGGGCTATATAGGGTTTCATCGGGCTATATATCGTTTAAGGCTTCTTTTTTCCAAAATTAAGGGTACCCTTTTTGGGTGGTCACCACGAAAAGGATTATGGTAAATTGGGATCTGTATTGGGGTTCCCGTATTTAGGGAAGCGATCATATATGTTGCAGGTAACAAGATTATTTAAGGGGCACAAAAAGGATTCAGCCATCTGCTGTCTAGCTAGTTGGGAACAAGTTCTGGGGATTCTTCAAGGATCATTCTTTGGTGAGTATATGGATCGCGGCTCTAAACTCTATAGTCTTTCTTCAGTAGATCGAATATGGGGAAAAAGATCTTGTTATAATATACCCAAAGCCATATTCTATCTACTTAAGGGGGACTATCAACCTTTAACCGCATTCCCTCATTCCCAAATGAAGCTGCAGAAAGTCCCAGGTCATGAGCATGCTGTGGCTCCTTGGGTGCATTCACACTGATTTTTGTGGATTGTAAGCATTGCTGTAAGCAATTGTCCCCTAAAATCTACACCCTAAACCCTAAATCCTTAACCCTAGGCTTGGGTTGGGTTTAGGTTGTGGAAAGGTTGAAGTCTTGGCCCCACTTCCAACGCACTGCACCTGCGGAGATTTGAGGTGTTTGCAGGGTGCAATCAAGGGTGCAATCTTTCCTCATGTGGACCTATGTCTTCTGGGGTCAAAGTGGACTTGCAGGTGTTCGTGCAAGTGCACAATCAGTAACCTGGTGTACAAAGAACCCAAGTACAGTTTTTTTACCATTGGTGCGCACATTCATACTGCAATCCCTTGCAAAATGGAAAGGTAGTGTTGAGAAACCCATGCTGGGTAGTATCACGGTATCGCACTACCCCCTTGAAACATCTAATCCTGCCATACCTCTACGGCCCCGAAGCCCTAAACTCTAAACCTTAAATCCTAAACTGTAAACCCTAAACTGTAAACCATGTGTGTGTGTATCCCCATGTTGAGAACTCCGGCCTCGTGGCACGCTTCCTCGTTTGGGAATGATTTGCACCTGGTTTAGGTTTTTGCGTGTACGGTTGCTGGAAGAATCTTGTACCACCTACGGCCGACAAGTATCGCGGTGACTGCTAGAATTCCTGGAATTTAGGGTGCAGGACCTGGATCAGAGAAGCAATTTGTTTGCAAAGGTCGGGGTCCCCATTATGTACCGCCAATACTCGGAAAACACGGGTCCTTCAATAATCACAGATGAGGATACTAAATTCGGGGGGTTCTTTTACGGGGAGGGCGGAAGCCACCAAATCCTAAACGTAATCAAGGTCCAAACCGTGAGTCCAAAACGCCCAAAACCTCGCCCATGCCTAGTTGGGGATGGGGAGTCGCTTAACTACAGAGCGCGAGCTATACGGGGGATTACTCAAAGTGACTATTCTGCGGATTACATTTCCAAAAAAGCGCAGGATACCCTATCCTGCCAACATCGACAAGAAAACGAGAAGCGCCTTCCTACGCCGAATTTTCAAAGGAGTCCTTCCCACTGGGTCTTCCCTGATGGGGACCGGCTGGTACTTTGAATCTTAATTTTGAGATGTTGCAAGTCAGGCTCCTTGAAAGTGATCCCGCATGTGGAGGCACGTCGAGGCCTGTTGAGAGAGATTCGCCTCGTCAAGCCATGTAAGTTCTTTTTCCAACAGATCAAAGGAAAAGGCCGAACCCAAAATGTGTGGGTGGCAAAGGGCCCCCAAACAATCACTGAGCGTGCAACAGATGATGCCAACTGGCATGCCTTACGACTTGCCATCCATGTATCACCGTGCACGCGCAGACAACCAACGCCCAAAACACGCAACGTCTAACGTTCAAAGCCAAAACACCTGAGCCCGACAAACCTCGCCCTTACTTTGGGCCGACCGCTATTATGGTAACCAAAATTCAAGCTCCTTAACAGCAACGTTACACTACTCAGGCAGTACTGGCGGAGCACCAAAGAGAGGCATCGCCTACTTGCTCTCAAGCCAAGCTCAGTTTTTCTCCTTCTTGAGCGCGCCAGGGTCCCAGCATCTGGGAGGTTTTGCGCTCAGGGCTTCGGGCTTAAGGTGTGGGATTGACGCTTCGCTTGCGGGATGTACAGTCTAGTTGTTTGAAGACTGTGCGGAATGCGTAGGGTTGACACAGTCATCAATGCAAGTATATCGGTGGACTCAGGTAAAGACAAGGAAGTGAGTCGGCAGGGATGCTGTGGGCCGGAGGGTGTGTCAGAAATGGGCGTGCCTTGGTGGGGGGCTGCTCTTCATTTTGAGGTACAGTCCCCCTGAGTAGATAGACTATGGCTTTGGGTATATGATAATAAGATCCCCATATACTCCATATTCTATCTACTTAAGGCGGGCTATATATCCTTTTCGTGAGTGGATTGTTCCGGCGGCCTGCGAGAGGCTTGGGATAGGCTTGCCATGCTTAGACTGCGCAGGACTCTTTTACAGCATAAATGATATGGGGGTTTCCCAAAATTAGGGGTGCCATTGTGGGGGTCCCAGCAATAAGGACTATAGTATATTGGGATCCCCCTAGTTTGGGAAACTACCATACGGGCATGTAGATGCTGTTTACTCTATATCGGGGACTGGGTTCGGCACCTTTCATTTGTTGAGGTTTGCAGGACATGCCTTGCATAGCGGGAAGTGGGAAGACCTACCCTCCACCCCAAACCCAAAGCTAGCATGACATGCTGTCAAGCCCGCTTTTTGAAGGACAGCATTCTTGCAACGGCCCTGACGCAGCTCCATGTTAACTAGCCGTGGAAGTGGTCGCGCTTCTAATTATGCTGGGTTCAGGGTTGACGAGTTTAAGGGCTTAGGGTTTAGAAGTTCTGGCCAAGACCCCGAATCCCCTGAAGTTCCTCCGAATACTGGAAGGAAATTATCCTGTAGATCGAAATTCTAAACAGCCGACAAAGAAGACCCCTATTGCAATCTACATGTAATCTTCATGTTCGCAAGATATCCCTGGCGTCCAAACGCAAACTCCCATCTTGCTTTCTCTGAGCCTGTATGTCCCAATGTATACCCAAAGCTCGTCGGCATGTTCACTAAACCCCAAACCCCAAACCCTAAACCCTAAACTCTAACAATGGCATCCCCAGAGCCCGGTAGCCGATCCAGATCCCTAAGCCTTAATACGGCCTAGACCCTAACCGAAAACCCCTAACTCCAAACTGCTCTGAGATCGTTGTGTGGGCGTCCCTGCTGTTGACCCAGTTCAACAATACAGTTCTGTGCCTCACCAAGATCTGATGCTAGGTCCGGTTGTTTTAAGATGAAGGTTTGGGATGCGTGGGACTGAGGACAATATAACCCCAATAGAAACCTTATTATACTACAATAGTTTCCATTTTATTTTCCATTATCCCTAGATAACTAACCCCTTTTATATTATAGTAGTTTCCAATCGTTTTTGCATGATCCCTACTTAAAAACCATAGTACATTGAAGGAGTTTCCCCTGTCCCTGATACAACCCCTATATACTATAGCGGTTTCCATTTGATTTTCCATGATCTATATAGCCCCACTATATACCCTATAATCCCTATAGAACCTAGTATAGTAATTTCCATTATCCCTTATATCACCCCAATTTGACGGCTTCAGGGCAAAGGAAAGCTTCGAGTTTGATGCCTGGCAATGGGCACAAGGGGGTTTCCTAAAATTAAGGGTACCATTTTGGGGGTCCCTATAATAGGGACTATACTATACTATTTGGGGATCTATATCTGGGCCACCTTTTATCTAGGGAAACTGCTAACGTTCTTTTGCGCCTTGTTTGAAAACTGTCTAACGATCATGTAGTCAACCTTTGTTCCTTGGGAGCCAGCTTAGATGCTCTAGTGGCTATGGAAAGACCCTGGATATTATACCCTGACCGTCCAAGGACCCAAATAATAGGGTTTTAGGGCCCAAATACCATTAATATTATAGTATCTGGTCCCTAAACCCTATTATTTGCGTCCTTGGACCCTTAGGGATAGGCATAGGCTAGGAGTCATTACGGTGGTATGGTGCATAGCTTGCCTTCAGGGTTTAGGGTTTCGGTTTAGGGTTTAGGGTGCCTCAAAGTATTGTGTTTGCCACTAGATATCTTGCGTGGCCCAGCTGGTCATGCGCAGAAGTGTTTGGGCTTTCATGCGTTGCGCTTCCCGAAAGGAGTTTGGAGGTAGTGCATCTTATTGGCCAAGACTTCTCTAAACCAAGCCCTCAGCGATAGCATTCATACACGAAAACTGCAAGTTTTTTTTCCTGTTCAGACAAGATGGCGCTTGACTCAAACATATTTTTGTCGATGTTAGTCCAGCTCTTGGAGGCATGCATATGTTCCAAGGGGCAAACATGGCGTGTTCTGCGGCAAGGACTTTGTAGGTCAGTCCCTGACAGTCTTTCAGCACTTTGGGCCCCATCACTTTCAGTTACGACTTGCGATGTTCTTGGGCAATCTCTGATTTAAGCCCGGTCCATCGGCAGAAGCAGTGGGCTCTGGAAACGCAAGCATACCTGCGCACCCAATCCATCTTCCAACTTTGTCATGCGTCTGCGTTGTACCATGCAGCCCTTGAACAACACCGACGTCCCAGTGACTTTCCTACAATTTTGGAATGAAGAAATGAATCCCATAAAGTGGTTTACGCACAAATGCCATGTAATTCCCACAGCACTGGGGCCCTGGGACAGCAGCCGGGCCTGCATCAAATGTGCATGCAGAACATCCCCATGTCATGCCCATATGAATCCCCTAGAGCCCGTTCAAAGCAGATCCCACGCCCTAAACCCTAAAACGCGTTCAGGCCCCAAAGCTATCTTCATGCAGGGCCCTTACGTCTTAGGGGGCTCTAGGTGATCCAGGGGAAAAAGCTGGTTTGAGGTTTAGGGTTTAGGGTTTAGGGTTTAGGGTGGATCTTGGTTTGGACTTTGCGGCTTGGTTCAGGCTTCAATGGCTTTCAGCTTGCAAGGGAGGTTGTGGTAAAGATGAAGAACAGGTCAAGGATAAAGAAATATAGGGGCCTAAATAATTACCAATATTATGGTTCCATATTCCTTATATATAGTTATGGTCTATGGTACCTCAAATGGACCTCAAAATAATCTTGGTAATTGCTTAGGCCCCTGTAGTAGCTATGCCGAGTGATCCAGGGCTTGTGGAGGGCTATAGACAACTTTGCAATCACAAAGATTGCCTGGGGGTCATATGTGGGGGGAACACATTGCTGCAGGTGCACATGTAGCTTGCCCAAGGGGTGTGGGGCTTGGTGTCCCAGGGCAGGTGCAGAAATCCGTGAACGAGCAATATGATGATTGGCCTTGAATCCCCGTGGCACCAAGGCATGTCGTGGCCGGGGTTTCAGTCGGATGAAGGTAGATCATGGTAGACAAGCCGGATGCCTCTCAATGTTGATTACCCCACCTTGCCAACCACATTCAAATTCCAGTTTTTATATTTTTCAGAGCAGCACGATGCTAGAGCTGCTCGTCAGCCCGCTTGTAGGAACATGGTGGTGCAACCTGTTCTGACTAGCAACGTTGTCATTCAAGATCATGAGCTGTGCAATACAAGTACAACTTCCACGGCCCAATTACCATCAGCACGTCATGTATTGTTGGAGCATGCCGATCGTAAATAGTGGATGTCCTGTCAAATCATGCGTGAAAGATAAACGAAGCCAGAGTTGGCGATGATGCCCTGGACCCAGCCCTTGAATTTGTTGGTCTGCGGGCACTCAACAATCAAATGTCCTTTAGTTTCACTGAGACTCCCCGCAACAAAATCGTTACATCCCATGTTGCAACACTTCAGCCCATGGGCGTCGCTTGGTGTTCTGCGTGGTCCCTAAGGCGGCCCTATAGCTTGTCATACATGTCGCGTTCGCATGACTTTCTACTAGTTCAGATAAGCGGCCGAAACTGTGCCAAATGCTCTGTGAGGGCATCATGTAAAGCTCTCCGAGGCTCACCTTACTGGGGCGGAAGACCTGCTGCGCCTGGGCTGCATGGATGTCAGGAGAGTACAGAAGGTGGACGCGGGGTTCCGTATTGCAACTTAATGAGCCCTCATCCATCGCCTGACAAAACAAAGTTCCATATCCTTCACCCCTGCGGGGGCCTTCGAGGATATCTGTAGAATGCAGAGTCTGTGGCCTTTTGAGATGCCAGCTTCTGTTTGAGGGTCCTTGCACCAGGGAGTCCAACATTTTGCATAGGGATAGCGGGTCTAGTCAAGTACCTCCATTGGCCCGCCCTTATATGCAGCTTGAGTAAAAGGAGAATTTGAATGGGTTATTGCCCTCAGAACTATATGCGCATACTTACGAAAGGCATCTTGAACCTGCACCATAGAATCAAGCAATGATGGGATTTGAAAAGACACTGGATTTAAGACTCTATGCTCCATGCCCTACTTATCACCTGCAAGTGGCCAGTATTTTCTCCCTTGGGCCCTGAGGTGTGGGGCTTACGGAGAGGGGTGATCTGTGTCTTTTTTTGTGTGTTGCGTTACCTATGTTTTTTTTTGTTTCTGCGTTATCTGCGTCTTGTTTTGGTTCGTTTTGGTGTATTGTCTCAAGAAGTGAGTGGCTTCTGTTTGTTTTGCGCGTTATTCCTGTCTTTTTTGGTAGTATCTGCGTCGTTTTCTCTTTATTTGAGGTGCCTATGGAATCATTATCCGGGTTGGCTTTGGAGCAGTATTTACTGCCTCTCATTACCAGCCATCAGCAACAAGCCCGGGGCAAAGGGGCTTCTAATCAGGATTTGGCATTTGGGGTTTGAGGTTTGGGAAATGTTGCTTGCAGTTTGCACTTGTGTCGTCCGCAGCCGTGATTTTCTTGAGCTACACCTGCGCGAGCAATCCGGAAACTGGGCCGCCTGCCAGTCTACGCAGATGTCTGTCTTACCCCAAGGCCTTAAGACCGAAACCTTAAACCCAAAACCCTGAACCCAAAGCGTCAACCCTAAACCCTAAACCCAAGGAATAAGACAACCCAGAAAGGAACCCGGAACCCGAAAAGGAGTAAACCGAGCCCTAAACCCTGAAAGGAGTTGGACAATCTGGAAGAACCCTGAAACCCTGAAAGGACTAAACCGAGCCCTAAGTAAGGTAACACTGGAAGAAATCCGAAACCCGAGAAGGAGTGAGACAACCATAACAGACAGCCAACTGTCAACTCTAGAGCACTAGAGCCGACTAAGAAAAGGACAGCCCCAAAATGAAGCTAGGCCAAAACCATCAAATGAGTAAGATAACCCAAGGAAGGAGTACGATAACACTTGAAGGTTATGGCTACGGCTACTATTTCTAGTATGATTAAAAAGACTGAGAAGACCTTAAACTCTAAACCCAGGCCTAAACCCTAAACTGAGTTTGAGAACTATGAAAGAAACCCGACAGCCTAAACCCTGAACGCACCCCTGAACCCTAAAAGGAAGTAAGATAACCCGGCAAGAAACCGCGAACCCTAAAGGGAATGAGCCGAGCCCTGAAAGAACCCCAAACCCGAAAAAGACGCAGATAACCCATAGAAAAAAAGGGGCAGATAATCCAGTGAGCAACCCAAAAGCGCGGCAGGTCGCACGTCCCAGCAAACCGGGGAAAACAGATGCAGATAGCACCCAAAAAGACGCAGAAAACCACACAAAAAAGAAGCAGATAACCTTCCCCAAAAAGATGCAGATTACTTCTTCGGGCTTAGGGTTCCTGAAGCCCTAACCTTGGACAGGCTGATCTTAAGATTTCCTTCTAAACAGGCAAGACGTTGCTTCAGCAGGAGCAGACGTGACTCAGTTGCATTGAAGTTTAGGGTTTAGGGTGTAGGGTGTTTAGGGTTTAGGGCTTAGGGTAGTAGTTACCATTTTCTTTTCCTTTATCCCAATATAACCCCAATAGAACCCTTATATTAACCCTATATAAGTTTCCATTTTCTTTTCCATTATCCCCTATATTATCCCAAGATACATTGCCCCAGTGTTAGGCCCCAGTGTTACCCAGAGGGTCCATGTACCCAATAATTTTCTCCTTGGGTTTAGGGTAATAGTGCTTTTAATTCAGGTTTTAGGCATGTACATTTTCATTAGGTGCTTAGGCCCTTAGGGTTAGAGGGATTTGAGGGTGAGGCTTGGGCATTTTGGCGTTAGGAGTTGCATCCGAAAAGTGCCATCCCTACAACCCCACAGAGCAACACTGCTGTGATCAGGAGTCCACAAAAGGGACGCATATGAATCAAGTGTTGGCATTATGCGTACCTGTCCCCGAGAGAAAAATGACCCGAGCGATTCTCAAAAAGGCCAAACAAGTAGCATTGAACACCTCGTCACGTCGGCCTTGCCACCCATTGCTGTTTTGGACTGCTAGATAATGGCTTTCCGTGCTTTGTGGTGGTCGTCGTTGCTTTTGACGCTTACAGCTTCTCATAGTAACGGCCTGAGCCAAAGAGGCCCTCCCCTTCTAGTGGTTTTCAGATTGACGATCCAGGTCAGGGACGTGGGAGCCTTGAACCGTAAAGCCTCGAGTTGAAGCACGTCCTCAAAGCGCATGCAGCGGGAGGTCTCATGGAAAGTGCTGGGTCGTAGGTGTCAGTGTCTAGGCTTGGCACGCTATAGGGTTCAAGTCTTCGGATCGTTTCCTGCTTGGCTTGTAAGAAACCTCAAAAAAGCAGGTCTGCAGCGAGAACACAGGGCCTGCATGTTTTTCTGGTTTGCTTGGAAAAGTGGAAACCTGTGGAGACTTTCCTTCAAGATGTTTGATGTCAGAGGTACAGGTGACCCTTGCGGATTCAAAGATGCTGCGTCTTGGACCTGGCAACTTTCAACCCATAAGAGCCAGAAGCGTGCTCAACTGAGAAATGCCTGGGACGGCTAGGCGCGGATCTTCAGCTACGCACTGGGTGTATATGAGCTGCAGTCTAAACTCCTGAAAGGGGTTGTGCAAGGGATTATATAGGGGACTACCCGAGGGACTATTAAGGGGAATACCAAGAGTTTAGACTATGGCTCATATCAAGTTACTGTTGCTTTAGGCGATCTGCATTTGGAAGTTTCGAGTTCCTTATCATTTATCTGGAGGCTTGCTGTTCCCCCTCTCTCCTCAGAATTGCCATCCCCAGACAACCCTCATTGCAGGGCCTGCATGGTGTGCGGTCAGAATTCCCTGTCCCTTGAGGTATCGGCCCTATCTTGCAACGTGTGTATGTATATCCCTTGCTTGCAGCAAAATTGGACTATTGAGTACGCAGCTCACATCTGCAAGCTTCTGGAGAATCAGTGGTGTGGGCCCGCTGATACGTTGAAGACATGGCATATGACTCAAACCATGGTGCCCAAAACAGGCCGCCCCAAGCCCAAGATGATAATTAGGTTCCTCCATATAAAGGGCCGCGGAGAAAAGACCCCAAGTAGCAGACCCACATCCCAAGGCTGCAAAAGAGTGGCGCACTCCAGCAACGACGGCCTTGCGCTACGTCGCAACCAGGCTTAACACTTCCCGTTTGGGCTACCCAACTGGGCAGTTGAACGTCATCAGGCACCAAAGTTAAGTGGCAAGCTCAAAAAGGAACCAGGCAACAACTTGGCGCAGGGCGTTTAGGAGTTTGGTAGGTTGGCTTTGAACATTTTGCTTCGTACTGAGTTGGAGTTGTGAAGGCTTGTGCTCACCGGACTTACAGTTATGTTTTGGGGGCGTTGGTCTTGGCAATGGCCCGTCCCGTGCCATTGCCGCCACCTGCCGTGTCGTTCAATATGCTTAGTTGCTCAGGACGGGATGATGGTCTTTCTCAGACGAGGGGAAGCAGCAGTTGTTGTTGCTGCTGCTGCTCTTTTATAGTGACTGTAGTTCCCGGGCCAAGATCCTGACAGCCCTTACAGAACATGGTTGCGAAAATCTTTGTGAGGGCTTTCTACAAGAATGTATGTCCGTGGGCATTCAGCTTTCTGTCGAAACAGAAAAGCTCCACATATCCTCCTACACGCTTTCATGGCGCGCGGCCATTGACTACAGAAGCAATATTGCCTGTAGCAGATGTGGGGGTGGGGTGGCCCTCAAACCGGCTGTCTTGAGCTGGGGGTGGCAAAGGGGTGTTAAAGAGTATGAGGAATTTCGTGCTCCCCTCAAGCAAAGAAACGCTGTGGGGCCACCGATTAACACCTCCCATTCTGTTAGTTGTGTCTACTTCACGGGGTCTGCTAACAAGCCTGTGGACCCTACACAGGGATGCCAAAGCTTCCCAAAACCTCTACAGGCTTTGGACAGAAACCTCTAAGCCCGCCAAAACCTAATCCCGAGGCTGAGTTCGCAATTGGGTTCCTGTACTGGGATCACAGCCTCTACGAGTGGCTGGACAAGACCAAGGTGAGTTCGCCTGAGGGGAAGAGGGCTCAGAGTTTGGGGTTCAAGGTTTGGGTTGGCTTTGCAGGGTCTAATGGGGGCAAGTGGGACGACTAGATAATTAGTTCAAGACTTTCAAAGGGTTTCGAGAAGCAGGTGAAACAAGTTACAGGAGCATGTCGCAACTTTGTTGGTCCGATTCTTCGACAGCTACCATGTCGGCAGCTGTGGTTTCCTGCAGAACCCGGAAAGTGCAAATCCCGTCATCCCCATACCCGAAGACCTAGAAGGCGCAACAGTCGCATGAATCATCTTATCTCCAAGTTCCGTTTTTTGTGGCCTTGCAAAACTTGATGCCATAGCCAAGCTTGAGTTGTCACGCACGGAAACGAAGCAGCCAAATACCTTGTCCTCTGAAGCAGTCCACTGCAAAGTACATATCTGCGACAGAATAGACAGGAGAGATCCCGCCCGTTTAGGATTCGGATCCAGGTTTCAGGGTTCCACAACAGTAATACCCATAATGATGTTTGGATTTGTACTGGTAATACTGGTGATGAGAATATCAGACGCAGAAGGCTTTGAGGCATGCCAGCGAGCGCCTGTAATCCAGGGCGTTGGAGGTTTTCTTGCCTCTGGCTAGCAGAGAATGGAGGAAAAGAAAAGAGAATGCAAATTCCAGCTAACCAGAGGTAAGTGGTACATTCTGACGTACTGTTTGTCCAGATGCAACAAATAGTCCTTGGGCTTTTCTGCTAGTTCCGATCCTCCCCTTCGTGAATCACCCTAAGATTGACAAGTTCTCTTTGAGGATCCAGACTTGGGGAATCGCCCCGACAGACGAGTCTATTGCGGAGTAAGCAAGCCCAACGATATACATGGCTCTAGCCCCAGAGCCTTCATCAAACAGGCGGAAAAACCCCAATTCTAATTAAGCGATGAGTGCTTTTCGGTGTGGTTCTTATTGTTTGCATTCGGGGCTGGGCTCACTGCAATTGGTTCCACAAGATGAGACCCGAAACCATAAGCCTATGATTCGCTGCTTTATGCGCTGTGCTTGCATGACTTCGCGTTCCTCAAACAACTAGGATGATAATCTTTCAGGGTCTGAATGCCTCATACAAATATTATGAGAGTCTATTTGGACATGATGCCTAGGTTCGAGACATTTTACATGCTTCCCGATTTCAGGAAAACGGGTTTGACATGCAGGTTGCCCTACCAACATTCCAACCACTGAAACCTCACCCGAGTTCCTAACCCTTTATAAAACCCAAAAGGCCAAGCCTTTGCCCCCAGAGCTTAGACGTTGTCAACCCAAATCCATGACCCCTAAACTCTATGAACCTTGATTATTCCTTAAGCCCCATGTTCTGCGAACTCTAACCCCTAACACTATAAACTCTAGAACCCTGATCCCTAACCCCTAAACACCGTCATCGCTATAAAACCCTATCATCACAAAGCCCTCAGCCCAAAACCCTGATGATGGTACCTCTATCCTTAACCCTAAACACCCACGTACTGAAAAGCTTTGGAGGCCTCCTACGGGGAGTCTGTGCTGCGTCTCTACGTCCTCTTTCTGGCTGCCAGTGCAAATGACGAGGAAGTCGGGCTCCCGGACGCCGTTTGTCGGGGGATAATTCGGCTTCAGAACATCAGCTAGGGTCATGCGCGCTGCTTTGCGTTCGGTGGTTTATGATTGCGAGTCTGGACACTGTTGTTACATGTTGTTACGCATTTTTCTTGGAATGGTACTTGTGTGATGTGCAATTGGGGTGATTATGCGAATCCCAGACCAAGGCCCCCAGAAACTATTTCGGGGTCTCCTTGTGAGTGTCCAAGCAGCGGGATTGGCAAAAACCAGCCTTGTTATATGTTGCCAGTAAAAAGTGGGCCTATAGAAACCTGCGTACTTGCAGTGCGTATGGCGCTCTCTTGTTGTCCTTTCATACTTAAGTCGAATGTACTTCAACTCGATCATGCTCGGAAATGCATTGACATGGTCTAGGACCCACCATGAGCCAGCCTAACATGAGGAAGCTGCAAGAGTCATAGCTTCCAAGGGGCCCTGGCACCAAAGTCTAGTGCTCTGGGAGGCCGAGGGCTTGGACATAGGTAGGTATGGCTAGATGCTTAGCAGTTTGCATGTTCACTCACGCAAACCTAGAAACAAACCTTATACATGAAAGAGACCTTGGATTCTAGCCCAAACGTGGTATAGTTGAACGTAAAGGGGCCCTCTTACAATTACCGGTATACCTTGAAGGCCTGGCCTGAACAAAACATGTTTGGTCGGGGCTTTCCTAACCCTCCCAAACTACCCTCCTATGGTTCCCCTGCAAGTTTGGCCTTGATGATACGTGAATGAGACTAATTAGGGGAACCTCGGGCGGGTAGTATAGGGGGGGCTGGTTAGGTAATTCAGTTCGAGTGTTCGAGTTAGCTGGTGTGGAAGCTTGTGTAAATTGTACTGCGATCCGCTTACAATCTTCTTATACTTGTAGCAAAATGTACCCCAAACCACTGTTAAAGATATTTAGGTCCCCACTACAGGTCACTGGATACAGTATGCATTGCCAGATTTCTCACAGCGCCGGATCGGACCAATTCAAGCTGACATTTGGAATCTCAGCGTCTAACGAACCAACCTATTCTCTCCCATGAACCCCACAGGTTGGAGTGTTCCCGAAACCCTGAACCACGGCACTACTGGCTGTAGGGTTGTGCGTGGGGTGTCTGTTCCCCTCTTAACCCCAGAAAAGGCCCCAGAAATATTTTTGTCTATGTGAAACGGAGCTTCATTGGGTCCTATGATGCCAAACCCTGAAGCCGACGCACCTCCTACACATCCCCATGTACCCCGAAATCATCTATTGCCTGTATGTCCCTACGCTGTCCCTGAGGGTCCAAGGACCCAAATAATTGGGCTTTAGAGCCCAAATACTATAACATTAATGGTATTTGTGCCCTAAAACCTTGGTATTTGGGTCCTTGGACCCTTGGGGTTGGGTGCATCCCAGAGATGAGGAAGCTCAAGCAAGAGCGTAACTTTGACCTTCCTGTGAGGCTGGTTGAGGTTATGGGGTTTTGGGCCAAGTGCCGGACTTACAGTAGCCGAGTGCTAGCCTTTGGGTATGGGGCCAACGGTTTGCTTATTTTCTGATCTTAGCCCTCCGTCCATGGACTCGTCGACTGAACCTTCTACTCATTTCTGCCTAGTGTACCTAATGGTGGTAATTGTAATGTTCCAAGTGCTGCATTGAGGCTCTTCTTGTACAGATGATAGCACAGCACCACCTGAAGCGACATACCTAGCATGGGCTGAACCAAGGGCAAAACTTCATCAAAGCATTGCAAATTTGAGCCAAAAAACGACACACGCATGTTTCTGATACTTGGGAATGAGGTCCCTTTAGCCACAAACCAGGACAACGTATCTTTCTGTTTCACCGTACCAGGGCTTCACATTATGTCCTTGTTTCTATGATTAAAAAATTGGTTCACCTAGCTCAGCAGCGTGATATGGCAAAAGCAAGTTATATCCAGATGATAACCTCTAGCTGCTTGTAACAACGGGTTCAGGGAACACTAATGTTTCGTAATATGCCTACCTAGTTCATCAGCAGTTGAGCATCCAGGCAAATGTCAGAGTTGGGCTCTGCAGCTTTTTGGCCTCTGTGATGGCAAAGGAAGCCGGCCAAGCAGCAGCAGAGGGTTTTGGTTGGGTACTGCCTACACCCGTTAGAACTTTGTTAAGGGTTGTATATATATATATACGCATGTACGTAAAACTATAGGACTATTATCTTACACCTGCTGCTGAGTTTGAAAAGAAGCCTACGGGTCACCCTGAGCGCAGGCTTGCAGAAGGAGTGCTCATGATTTGGATGCTTCTCACAATAACTCCTACATAACCCCCCACAGTGACCCCAAGAATATCCTCATAAACCCCCTACATAAGCTACAGGGTGCCTAAACCCTAAGCCCTAAACCCCTAAACCCTAAACGCCTAAACCCTAAACCCCTAAACCCTAAACCCCCTAAACACCATAAACCCTAAACCTCTATAAGTCCAGTTATTCGAGAAATCTCCACCTGCCCTCCCTCAGTCCAAAGCCTCGAAGCCCGAACAGCCCGCTTCGTGGAGCCACAGACAGGGATTTAGGGTTCAGGATTTAGATTCTTGGGTTTTAGGGTTTAGGGTTTAGGGTTTAGAATTTGGGGTTTTAGGGTTTAGATTTTGGGGCTTCAGGGCTTAGACTTTGGGGTTTAGTGTTGAGGTTTCAAGAGACCATGCATGCGGAAGCAATGACGGCACTTGCTGCAGCAGCCCGCTGAGAAAAGTCCGCGCTGCTGTATCTTCAAATGATGCCAGAGTCTGGCCCCCAGAGAATGACGTAGGGTTGTGGGGCCATGTAAGGGTCTTCTGATCTTTGCCTTGATTGATCCACTATGGGTCCGGGGGATTCAATCGGGGAATGCTTTCGTTCATACCACAGGCTATACAGATGCCCCGACGACGTATTGCCTGGTTATTCTGGACCTTCAGCGAAAGATTCTGCTGCAGAGTTTGCACCTCCCAGGAACGCCTTGACTACCGCCTCCACCTCACCGCATATGTTGTAGGGTTTAGAGTTTAGGGTTTGGGGTTTTGGGTTTCAGAATTAAAGCCAGTTTCACATTCATCCACGTTCTCGCACGCATTCGCTTGGCTGAGGGATCCCTTAACCCTAGACCCCAAAACCAAAACGCTAACGTAGGTCAGTAGCATTCGCACGCCGAGGCTTACCGTGGCATGTGGAGATCTGCCTTATGCTTGCAGCAGACATCGTCTTTCGGCAAATTACAGCCCGAAGCCCAAACCCCAGGCTATGATTTAGGGATTGAGGCTTCAATGCCCTGACTGTCTTAGCTGTTCTTTGATTTTTTTTTTCTCCTGCATTTTTTGGGGTTGCTAATTAATGAATGCGATCTCACACAACCTTGACCCTGACCCTAAGTGTCCAAGTGTCCAAGTACCAAACAATCATGTACGTACCCCAAACCTGCACTAGAACTACTCTTACCAAAATCCAAAGTACCTAATCACGGGGTACTTGCACCCTTAGTGTGATGCTAGGGTTTAGGATTTAGCGTTCAGGGCTTAGAGCCCGAGGACCTGATTCCAGCTTAACCTTTTCCCTGTTGTTAAGTACGCCCACCCCAACGTAATTCGATGCTGCCGAGTATGATAGCGTAATGTACCTGAACCCCGCGCGAAAGTAGGTAAAGGAGTAGCCCAGAGCCCCCAAAAACAACCCCAAAGGACATTATGCTGCATATTTTGGGGCCCAGGTAGCAACTTAACTACGCGGCAGGGATGCTTCTTTTGACAATAGAAGATTTGACAAGAATGGTTCTACTTTGGCGAGAACCAGCCTGATCTTGCTGAGATCTGGCAATCTTAGGGTTTAGGGCTTAATGGTTCGCCAGCTGTACATCTGAAGTTGCTTTGCGAAAAAAAAACTGAAGCTTTAGTCCGAATTCCTTTTCACAAGCCCCAAACCCTAAATTCCCAATCTCAAATCATTCCTCAAACCGTCAACCCGAAATCTTGATCCCTAAACCCTGAATCCCAAATCAGAGCCTTCATCCTGGACCTTAGGGTTTAGGGTTTAGGGTTTTAGGGTTTAGGGTTTAGGATTCCTCTCCCTAAAAAGCTTCAGCCCTAAACCCTAAGCCCTAAATCCTGAAACCCTAAACCCTAAGCCCTGAACCCCACACCCTGAACCACTAGGTATGGGGCAGGGCGCTACTGGGGTGATCCTGGGCTTCCGGAAGCGCAGCCAGGGATTGGGGAGGATCCAGAGGCGCATGGTTTAGGTTTTAGGGTTTAGGCCTTCGGGTTCATGGTTTAGGGCTTAGGGTTTAGAGTGTAGGATTTTAGGGTTTAGGGTTTCAGTGTATTTTGAATACAGAGGGCCATACCTCATACAGTCCTTAAATTGTAGTTGGGTTTCTACTAGAATTTCAGGTAGATTTCGTAATTAGGGCACAGTGGGTTTGCTGGGAAATGGGCTTACGCAGTTGAGGTTATAGGGTATAGGGACCGCTAGAGAGTCAAATCTGGGAATTACCTAGGGACCCTTCTCTCTAGGATCCGTGGGAACCCTGAAGCGCTAAAGCCTTGAACCTTAAATCCCTAAACCGCTTGGGAAACTCCAGGGTTGATGTATATGGTTGGGGGCTGTGATTCCTGTGACTTGGAGCAGCCGACCAAAACCTCCAACTTACAAATTTCTTTTCCAACCCAAGGTAGGCATCATGTATGGACTTGGGTCTACTAAACCCTAAACCCTAAACCGTTTGGGTACTGGTAGTACTGGAGCTGAACGAAGGGTTCAGGCATGTAGGTCTTAGGATGAGTAGCCAAAGGTTAAAGAGGATCGCCAGACTTTTGCTGTAAGGGTTTGATGTTTGATGGTTATAGAAAGGTCGTTGCAGAGCACTTCACTTCGAAGTTCACGCCTCCAAGCTTGTACTAGCTGAGTTAGTTAAGTCTAGTAGGAAAGTGCTCGCAGACACAGGCTGAACATGATTTCGACGTTTTGGAGGATGAGGAAGAAGCGGAGGAAGAAACTTCGCTGATTGTTCCGCCGAAGTTTTGGGACTATTTCCTCTGACTTTCTGAGCACTCCGGGTGGCACTTGCCTAAGCTTGTGTCTAGTGGGCTTCAGACACATCACCGCACCTGCAACTGCCTGCTAACACTTCCTACGGTAGAGGATGTCGGGATCACCCTAACACCAGCAGTTTCCGTCGGAGCTACAGCCGCACTAGCAAACTGCATCTGAATAATGTTTTATCGAATCGACATGTGCTTCCAAAATGGCTAGCACGCAACATTGCGAGCGAGAGATTTCTAATATGATGGGGCCGTTGCTCTGGTCAGCATGAACTGAGTATTGATAGTAGTGCCCTATAGCTACTGCCATGACTTACTACAACGACGACTACTGCTACTACTGCTGGAACTATACTACTACTGCTATTGTAGTCATCGTCGGAGTAGTAGTAGTAGTAGTAGTACTACTACTACTAGTAGTAGTAGTAGTAGTAGTAGTAGTAGGAGCAGCAGCTGTTGCCACGAAATACCGCTGCTACTCCACGACGTCAGCAGCTGCTGCCGCACCTGCTATTGTTGCAGTCCTGTGCTCGCATCACGACCCAGGAGAGCATCCGCACCTACCTGATGGAAGGCTACCTGGAGGAGCCAGGGATGGATCAACGTGCATTCGCTACAAGTCTGGCTATCATCAAACATATACCTTCTTCGCCTAAAACTATGGCATATTACTCTTAAGACATACCACAAGTTTATTGTCTTAAGAAGATACAACCCCCTTGATCACGGAGCATTCAATCATGTGGAAGATGTACCTGAGCTACTCTCAATCGATGCTCCTTAAAAATCAATCCTTCCACCCTAGTTCCACAGCCTGCAATGACAAAGACTTAGCGCACATGGCTTGACCTTGCAATGTTTCTTGGGCCCCACACAAAGGTCTCCCGGCAGTTGTCGCAGCAGTGGCCGGCTTTGGTGGTTCTATTGCACCCCACTTGTTCAGAAGATGCCGTGCGTTGTTAAGGCCTTCCGAACACCTCACATGTTTTGCAAACATTCCTCTGATCACGATGCTCCTTCTTCATACCCCTTATGCAGCCGCATAGAGCCAAAAACAATCTAGAAACCTCACAACCGGACCCCAGTTGCTTTGACAACCACGGTATGCAGGTACAGACGCCAACTTGAATAGCCAGCCTACACCCCAAACTCTACACCCAGTCATTGAGGAAGCGACCTGCCTACACACAAGAACCGTAATATCGGGGCCTAAATGATGACCAATATTATGGCTCCATATTCCTCATACAACTATGGTCTATCCTTTGGGTAGCAAATGGCAGCCGTAAATGCAGATGTACTCTCTCTCTCTCTCTATATATATATATGTATATATGAATGCATATGTGCGTGTGCCTAATCCCTACATAACCATTATTCAGCCCCTATATAATGTTAACATAACCTCTGAGTAGCCCCTATATCCTCCCTGCAAATCCTGTCACAATGGCCCCTATATCATTCTGATATATCCCCTAAATCCTAAACCCTAAATATAGCTCATACAGGAAGTGTTTTCGAGGAGGGGCGGCGCCGACTAGGAGGGCACCTTGCGGATGAGGAACTGCTCGATGGAAGCTCCATGCAGTTGAGGGATCCGTTTACATGGTTATCTTGGGCTATAGGACTATACAACGGGTATTTGAACAGAGCGAATATTGGAGCACATAGCGGCATATACAAGTATACAGGATTTTGGGGTCTAGGGGTTTGAGATTAAGTGTTCAGGCATTTGGATGCGCGGGTCAGGGTTCAGGGCTTCAGCCCCCCTTGACGAAGAACTTATCTAATGAAAGCAGGATATGTGCCACGGGCCTCACAGGAGCTGTGGCATGTGGGGTGTAGAGTCAAGGATCTAGGGGCGAGGCTTTGTGAATTGTGGGGCTCATTCCTACCACTGGCGTGAGTTTGCATGGCTTTGGCCAGGAGAGTGCTCAATCAACAAAAGCTTTGTAGTTTCGTGGGTCGGGTGTATAGGGATTCGCATTTACATAGCTTGTATGTAGCTAACCCTGAACTTGACTTGGACCTTGCCTGAGGAGTTTAAACATGCATGTTGGGAAACACGCCAATACCTTCTTGCAGGTACTCAGCTGGCTGAGGGAAGGACTTCGTTTCAACGACATGCGCACTTGTCAAACATCGGCAGTGCGCTCTATATCATGCAAGCACGCAGTTCTGTCATCCAAAAAATGTTGACGCTAAGGCCTACACGTCTCAAGTTGCTCCACACAGCCACACAGCTTACCTAAGTCTTCAACCAAAGAAAAGCCTTTTACACCTTCCCACTGGGAGGTTCAGTGGGGATATGCTTGCTATAAGGCATTTCAGTTGCCAGTAATGACATCAGCTATCACGTCACAAAGTCATTTATCCCCGTCATTAGCCTACTTACTAAGTGCCTTCGACCCTCCAAGTACTTGACCAGGAAGGGCCTGGGATCGTCTTCCCTTGTCTTCCGTTCTCCCCAGCAGCGACGCATCACCCTCTGATTCTCAGCTTGCCTGGCGGCTTCTCCTCATTTTACCCCTGAGGGTTAAGGGTTTAGGGTTTAGGGGGCCCTGGAAACATGCTGCACTCACGTTGTAACCCTGATAGAAGCCTGAACGAACGCATGTAATCTTGTCGTACTTCCCAGATATCCCTACTTGGAGGGTCAGGGGGACTTAGTAAGTGGGTTAATAATGGGGATAACTATAGGGTTACTATATGGGTTATAGGGGTTATTAACCTACTTACTAAGTCTCCCTGACCCTCCAAGTAGCGTCTATGACAGCCACCCTATTTGACAACTTAGCCATTAGGCGGCGTTTTGCCCCGTGCCAGAAGACTGAGCAACCAGCTTCTAGTATGACATGGTTGTAACTACATAGCACTGCCCCATTACTAGTGCGAATGGCAGATAAGTCTTGTACCCCCTTGCATCCCATACCCGTTGAGTCCTACTTAGGTGGTGTAAGATTGCACGCATCTAATTAGTTGTTTTCGAGAAGCTGGAGGTCCAAGTCAGTCAAGATGAGGGGAAGAGAGGTTCTACCCTTTCGTTGTGTCAGAATTATACTACACCCCAATAATGGGATAATGGAAAGAAAACGGAAATTATTCTAATGGTGTATATATTGGGGGATATATTTTGTTTAAATGGGCTTCTGGGATTATTGTAGAGTTCTGCAGTTCTGCAGCGACTATTATGGATATTCCAGTGGCCTTGGAGCAATCCGTTCTTTGTTTCCTGCTAGCAAGCAGCTCAACTCAGGAGGGGCTCCAGCACTCTCTGGGTCTTAGCCGCCCTGCCGAACATCACGCATCCGGATCCTCGCCAGCCAGCTGGTCGAGAGCACGCTGCCTTAGATTTAGCAATGTCTCTACAATTGTGGTCGCACCATATTGGCAATATGTTCCAGTGAGCTGTGCGGACAGTTGCTATCTACAAAGAGCCTCCAACTCTGCGTAAGTGTGGCAAAGCCGGGCGCAACAAGTAATGAAGGCACGCAGCGAGGACATGACTTTGGCAGGTAAGGGGTTGCGATCAATAGTGCCCCCCTCACAGGTACCCTCCCAGGGTTGAGGGAGCCGATAAGGATTATATCGGGTTTAATAAGGCCAAATAGGGCCTAAATCTGGGGGGTATCTTTGGGGGGGTACTTTTATAGTCCCTCAGCAGGAGTCCTCAGGGAAAATCTGAATGCGGCGAGTTAGCATGAAGACACATTGAGCTTAAATTTGCAAGGCACAGCTTCTGGGCACATCTTTGCTCATTTTTGAATCAGCGGACCCCCCATGTTGTTTCAAGGACGGTTCGCACTGTCTGGTCGGGCTATCAAGCTCACTGGTATCCAAGACAAGGGTTTGGTTTTCGTGTGCCCTGGTGCTTCCACCGCACATTGTGCTCTGAAGCTGGAAACCCTGACCTTAAACGCTCCAAACCTTGAACTCTTATAGTCTTACGACTTAAACCAAAGATTTGGTCGAAGGATTCCGCCCTGGATTTGCAAGAGCCCCGCTGGGCAACTTCGCGAACACATCCGACAAAGTCGGCCTCAGGCTCAACAAGGACCTGGCAGCCATGCGGCGCGCGCTTGGAAGTTTTTGGGGAGCATTTGTGTTGGTTTGAGCAGCTCTAATGCGTTTTGTAGACTTCAATGGGTCTTCTGAAAAGCTTTCTCATGTGGCTATGCCTTGAAAGGGGTGCTCGCTTCATTTCGCCAAAACGGTAGGTGCCATCATGATAGCTGCTTAAGCCCTAACCAACCCTGTGGCTTCGGCCGGTCTTAAAGGCTTCAGGAGAAATCTTGTCCTAAGGTCCTCGTTACGCTGTTGGCTGCAAATATTCAGACTGCAAATTGGTGTGCAACAGTTTTTGAAACCACATTCCACCTGCTTTCGACAGACTCTCAGATCTCTACTGCTACACCCCAAGAACAAATGCCGACAAAAACGCCGCAAGCACTATCAAACAGAGGTCTTTAACCCCATGAACCCAGAACCCGCCGAAGTGGAACCCCTAACCGGGCGTCCTCACAGAAGATGGAGGACAGTACTTTGGGCAAACTGCGACATCTGGGGTTTCCAAACGGGGCTTATCCGTAAGAATCATCCATACGGGGACTACACGGAGATTACAGTTCCAGGGGGTCGGTCCCCTTTCAGGTTGCGTAGGGCTGGATTGTCCCTTCTCAGGCCAAGTGGACAGCTCGAGAGGTGCTGCAAATGACACGGAGCCACTGGGTTGCTGTTACGGAACTTAACTTAAATTACTATATTGGGGAAACCATATTAATTACAATATATACCTAGTATGGTAACTTAGTTTAAGTTCCTTAACAGCAACCCAGGCCACCTTTGCCAGTTCGACCCCGTGAACGCTATCATGGCCTTGCATCGGGCACCTAGGAGCAAATGTGAGGGGCCATAGGCATCGGGAGTTCGCGCGTGTGGCGTTATGTGTACAAGTGCTTATGTGTATATTTGTGCACAAAAGAAAATTAAAGTAAAGCTTTATTGTAGGGACTCTCAGATTTTACGTAGGCCTGGCACAGGCACCTAATGTAGGCAAGAAGGGCTGCTTTCGGATCACGTTAGGCAGCATGTTGTTTTTTTGGATTTTGGCCAGGTTTATACGCGGATTACGAAGAGCTTTGGGCTCACCAAGAAATGCGTCTAGGATATTGCCGTGGTCATGTTTCGTCATGACTAAGGGCCATGAAGCCACACCAAGTAGTCTTACAGTCAAATTGTTCGGAGACTGGGGGCAGTCGCTGTCTCATGAATATACGGTTATGGAAAGCTGGTTAAATGTCCCGAGGCCGACAATTAGACCTGGACTATGCTTCGTCACGCTGAGCGCGTACATGCAGCAGAACAGCTTAGAACCTCCAGAGAGCTCAAGACCCTTTAGCACGTTATACAGGCTCCGTAAAACTCTATGAGTCTGCCTGTGCCAGTAGCTCGTTGTAGACTTTGCGAGCTCCAAGCCCTGGCCCAAAGTTCTTGCTTACATATGCCATGCGTAATGAGGGCGGTAGCCATAGTCATGCCAACGAAGTAGGGAGAACAAGCTTGTGATAACATAGACAATAGCCAGGACATAACTGTGAGCCATTATCACACAGTGCCAGCATATGCATTGGTAGTTCTCGAAATTGAGGTCCCTAAATACGCTCAGAAAAAATCTTCCAAACAGGACACCCAGAGGTGACCCTAGCGTTCGAAGCCACTTCACCGCCCTTTATTCTGTTTCCTAGCACTCCCTGGTAGATCTCTAACTTATACCCCTACACCTCCTTGTAATTATCCCTGTGAAGAATATTTCAGATATGCATGTCCAGAATTTTTTTGGCCTCTATAGTATCCCCAAGAATCCCTACACCCTACACCCTAATCCCTAATGTTTTTGGCCCTAAGCCCTAAACCCTAAACCGGGCCTTGTAGAGTCACGGAGCATCAGGTAGGTCGCAGCAGAGACCGCCAGGAGGTTCAAGCAGAGGAAGGTTTCCGGGACACACTGTCGCTTGGCTTCGGGTTTAGGGTTCAGGGATTAGGGTTTAGGGATTAGGGCTTAGGGTTCAGGATGTTGGTGTAAGACGAAAGGTTTCGAGATTGTTGGTTGGGGGCTTCAGGTTTTAGAAGTAAACGTTTAGAAGTCGGGGTTAAAGGCAAAGGATTTGAGGATCTAGGGCGAAGGAACAAGGCTTTAGGGTTCATGGCTACAGCTTGTGATCCCAAGGTAGCACCACCTCATCCTTTCACGTGTGCATTTGAGAGGCCAATTGGTTGTTCACCCTTCGCCCCGCACGGTAGTTTCTTTGTGTGGGAGGGAGATTGGGGTGAAGGGGCTCAGGCTCTTTTCATGCAGTTTGATGGAGCCTAAAGCCTAAACCTTGAACCAGGATATTTCAGGATGGTGGGCTGGCGTTGCTCCTGGGGTCGGTGATTTTCGTGGGGCCTCACTGAAGCTCCCACAGCATTGGGGAGATCCTGGATTTGAGGTATGTTTCCAAAGCCACATGACCTCGTTTGGGGGTTTCCAAAAGTATGTGTTAGGGGGGCCGTCCCCATAATAAGGATTCTCGTATTTAATTTTGGTGCCTCTATATCAGGATCCCCCCTCATTTGAATTTCAAGGCGTGAAGCCCTTGACCTATGCATTGCCGGAACCAGACAAGCAGTATGAACCCTGAACCCCAGGAAAACAAAACCAATCCCTAGACCCCAAACCCCAAATCCCCGCCCCAAACCCTAAATCCGAACACCTCAATGCTTTGCAGTTGAGGCATTCTCTTGTGACGAAGGTGACTGACATCATTCTCAAGGCGTAGACTCACGTGGGCTCAGAGGGTTTAGGATTTAGTTAGTGTTGATTTGGGGTTTAGGCGTTAGGTGTTTAGGGGTTAGGTGTTTAGGGTTGAGAGTTTAGGGGTTTAGGGTTGAGTGTTTATTTGGGGGTGCATTGCTGGTTCCTGAAGCCCTGAAGCCTAGACCTGGAGCAGGGGGGCTGGTCTCTCTGTAAAGCCGTTTTGGGTACAATCCCCCAAGGTGTAGACCCATGTCCTTGAAGGGGGGAGTGGGCTTTCGAGTGCTCCATGTTCGTCGGCTGGAGGTTGCCCACCCTAAGCCCAAAACACTAAACCCTAAACCCAAACCCAGAACCCTACAGACTCCTTGTAAATATTCATATCTCTCTAGAAAGGCAGTCAGGTCAAATTGGCAGGTGGTGCCCTGAACCCTGAGCCTAAATGTAGGGTTTAGGATGTAGGGAAGGACCCTAAGCCCTAAAGCCCTGAAAACCTAAACCCCCAAACCCTGACTCCCTAAACCGTAATTCCTGCAAGGTCGCCCCTGAGTTGGAGGCCAAAGAGTTGGCGAAAAGCTGTTGGGCCCTCGCCAAGCTTCTCTGAGTTATTAGTTGAACAGCATTTTCAGTTGTTATGTGTGCCTGAGCCATATACAGATTAAACCTCAGTCGGATTTAACCAGTACCTTAATCAACAACAGTCAAGTCTTAGGCAACGCAGAAAGCTGTTGGGCATGTTGTTTTAGATGATCTGCTGATGTTTCCTCATGTCTCTGGGGCAGCGTTTCCGTTTCGGGACTTGACCCTTGCCGTGCAACCACAAAGCTATACTTAAAAGACTTCATGTGGGCCCTACTGGGCTCATAACCTTTTACAAGTCTGTTCCACCACCCCCTAAACCCTAAGTCCCAAACCCTTAATCCTAAACCCTAAACCCTAAGTCATAAACTCACATTCCTAAACCCCAAACTCCATAGTAACCCCAGGGTACCACAAAGCTTTCAACCAGAACAAAGGCTCAGCCTCAGCTCCGCGCCTATCATGGACTCGCGGGCTCAAAGTTTAGGGTTTGGATTTAAGGGTTTAAGGTTTTAGGGTTGATGGGTTCAATGATGTAGGGTTTTAGGGTTCAGGGTTTAAGGTTTAGGGGTCTGGGGTATTATTGTAGTTCCCCAAAATAAGGGGACCCCAATATAGAACCCAAAGTACTAATTACAATCCTTGTTATAAGGACCCCCGAAATGGTACCCTAATTTTGGGAAACCCAGAAGGACGCCTGATTAGGAGTCTTCAGTTTTTATAGGGTTCAGCTGAGGCCTTTGGATGCAAAATCCAAGGGCTTATTTAGGGGTTTGGGGTTCAGGGATTGCTTCGTCTAAGGGTGCAAGTACACAAATGTTAGAGCACCAGAAACCATTTAATTAGAGTCAACAACCCTAAGCAGACTTCAGTTTCCATTTAATTTCCATGTTCTTTTCCATTTGATGCTCCTCTATCGGGCCCTCGTATTTGGGACCCGAAGCCGCCTTATTAGGTTCTCGCAGTTGAAAGCTTAGGGTCGGTGTCGTTATGTTAAACGTCAGATGGTGGCGGTTGTGGGTTTGGACTCAGGCATGGTGTCTACAGCATTCACATGATTGGTAGCTGCAGATGCCTGATTTAAACTAAAGCAGGTCATTGAAGTCCAAGAGGCAGAAATCTTTGTTGAGCTCAGTTTCTACTTTTTTAGTCAAACTCTTTTAGATGTGCTAGCAGGAGCTTCCTATTATCGTTTCGGGGCATTGTTGTATGGCCCCTTGAAAGACAGTTTGCTGAAGCTCTGTTCTGACCAAATATGTGCCAATGTGGAAGCATGGTAACGAATAATTCAGGGATGGCTGTCAATGCGAGCAGCAACATCAATAGAATTGCTGAGTTGCTTGTTTCAGCTTCACCTTATAGGCACACAGTGAAACAGCACATGCAAAAGGTTTAGCAGCACTTTGTCATAGTATACTGCGATGTCAAAGCTTCTCAGTCAAAAGCTTCAAGCGTGCCCGGCATTCTTCAAGGACACGTCTAGGCATCCTCCTAAATCGGATGTGGAGACAATTCAGCCTAACAGTGAGGGGCTGGGTGTGCATGACTGCATTCAAAGATTGCTGCAAGCTAGCAGGCCTTGTACACTGCTCCGGTCCTGACCCAATCCTGACTTGCTAAATTCCTCCGATGTGGGGTTAGTTCCGTTCTCAAAGCGGAACCTAGCCAGAGCTTCCCGTGCATTTCAGTGTATGTCACCCAGCCCAGACTTCAAAAGAGCAAAAACATTCCAAGCCTAATTTGTCCCCAAACCTGGCTTACTGGATAATCTAGGCGGCAAGGGCAAAGGCTCCCCAAACCCTACACCGTCAAGCCTTATCAGGAATGTGACGCGCGTGTTGAAAGCCTTGTCAGGACCTTATTGCAGATCAGCTGTCGCAAAGAGCTGGTGAACTGGATGGGCATGGACTTTCGAACGCCGCGTGGGGTTTCGCCACTGCACGCATAGGCGGGCTTCCGAGTCTTGATTTTGTGACGATACTGTAGTTCCCCCCCGCCAACTTCTACGTATATTTGGCAAAATTGGAATATAAGGAGAACCAACGCAAATTCCATCATCCAAACCTTGCCGTCACTGCTAGTGAGTGCGTGGGCCACCTAAGACATTACATGCACAGGTCCCATGTACAACATATAAATGCAGTATAGTAATCCAGTATAGTAACACCCAGTACAATGATGCAGATACATATTAAGAGAGTAATACCAGCGAAAGCATGAGCGGGCCCCTTAACCTCACTCCCAATCACTTACAAGAAATATCCCTCCTATAGTTGCCACAAATATACGAGATACGAGGCAGTGAGACGGCATATTGAATATTAACCCGAAGTCTGAGCCCTTTGTCCTACGCTGATAAACCCTCGTCCCCAGTCCACTTTGGGCTATTAGCCTTGAGATTCCATATCAGGACCCTTATAGGCGTGGATTAAAGTGCTTTCTTTGGTCTAATAGTCCATGCTGATATCCGAAACCGTGAAAACGTCCAGGTGATGCGCGACTGGTACAAGCCATCGCCAAGCAAGCCCAGGCGCTGGCGAAGAATTGTCTTTCATTCCGCGTTGGTGTTTGATCTGGGGTTAAGGGACTAGACTGTTTAGTGTAGTGGTGTTACCGCCTCACCCACAACATGTGGTGTAGTAAGCATGTAGAGGGGCCCTGCCACAGTGTTATTCTTCCTTGTGGTCACTGTACCAGGGCAGTGGGCCATCTACAGTATAGGATGGTTCAGGTGCGTAGTTGGGCTTAGGATTCTTCGCAGAACCCCGATGTCCACTCGATTTTCCATCTGACTCTCCATCAGTAGGGGAACAACTGGGAAGGACTGTAGGCCACATGATAGCCATAATCAGCCCACATTGACAAAAACAAACCGAATTGAGGGGAACCCAAGCGGGGTAGTACAGGAGGCTAGTAGTTGAACCCCTGAGACCCTATGTAGGCCCTATATAATCCCTTCAGAGGGACCCAATTAATCCCTTTAGGCAAACCCTATGTGAATGTAGGCTGGAAAAGCTTGGGACTCAGCTTTTCCTGATGAGGCGAGGGCAGAGGATTTCGGCCCTCAGGGCCTTTCCAACAGTGCTTGGGCTTTCGCAACTTGCCGCTTCTGGTCAGGATGTTGGGGCTTAGTGGTCTTCTTCTTTCTTTCTACATAAGGAGGTCTTCATGAATTCTGCACCTCTTTCACAGTGATTCCAAAAGGGTCTCCGTCAAAATCCGGAAGGTATTTTTGCAATCGTGACAACCCTATCCTCAGACATTGCTTGAGCAAGGCATAAGCAAGGGGTAGAAGCATGGGCCCTTAGCCTTGTGTGTGCACTACACAGATCTCCTTCAGAGTATGTATGACATGTATTAAAACATCATTTTCAAGGGAGCCCAAACGAATTGAGAGCTCATACTTCTAAGCTGAGACCCTGGACCCCAAACAAGAGCCAAACTTCTGCCGGGAGGACCTTGAAAGTAGAGCTCCAGATGCAGTATCCTCTCCTGCTCGTTGGTTGGTTGCAGGGACGTTTAGTGCAAGGGGAGACATACTTTGTAGACCTTTCCACGTCTGGACAGAAGTTCAGCTCACTGTCTGAGATTGGAACCCAAACCATGGGACCTTGTGACTGAAACTGAAGCCGGGGTTTCCCAAAATTAGGGACACCTTTTCGGGTCTCTATGATATGAAATATCATATTTTGGGATCTAAAGTTGGTCCCCCTATTTAGAGAAGCTACCAAATATTCTATCCACAGAGGAAGTGATAGACCACCACTGTCTTCCAGGCGGCTAGAGTCAAGGAGCATTAGCTTGGAATCCTGAGCCCTAGTCCTAAAGCATGGAAGCCAACCCTAAGAAGCAAAGCTTTTCAAAAGCTTAGGGAAACCGCAAGTTTCTGTAATCGATTGAATATATCCCTACGCTACATAGTCCCTATATAACCCCTCTATCCCCTTTTGAATGCCCTAAACCCTACATATCCTTCTAGAATCCGCAAGGCAAAGCTGGGGCACCACAATCCGGAGCTTTGCTCCAGCTTGGCGAGACAAGCCCTCGTCTGCATCACCGACTTTGACCCCCAGGACAGGGAAGTTTCGATAATTAGCTTAGGGTTTAAGGTTTAGGGGCCAGCTCCCATTCAGCTGTTCCCGGAAATACGTACTAAGACTCCTGAAGCAAAACAGGCCCCAAGAGGAAATACACGGGAGCCACCAAACCCTAGAGCCCGGCAATTTGCCTCAATCAGGGCCTTGCAAACTTGATCTGGGCGTTTGCGACCTTGGCTTGGCGGAATCTGCAGCGTCTCGGTTCGATCTGTTTTTAAACACAGCTTAGTGCAGTCCTCTTGAGGTAGGAAGTGGTTTAGATTTACAGGGCTTGGTGTGGGCTTTGGGGAGAGCTCAGGGAGGTACAAGGCTTGGGAGAGGAGCCCTTGCGGGCAGTGTTGTTAAGATCGTTGCAGTCGCCAGTGAGGAAAGTTTGTGTGTCTCGAAATTGATTTTTCTTGGGTCAAAGCTAAGAAGAACCATGCAGAATAGTTTCATCATGTGCTGCCTGAGGTGAGCCATAGCAGCCATAGCAACCTGAGCACTTGAGATTAAAGCCCCCTTGGGTGAGCTTTACCTTGTAAAATCCTTCTGTCAAAGAGCTTCATTGGGACAAAACCAGGTCCAACGGCTACCGTCAAGGTTCTGAAGACAATATCCATCCCTAGGGATTCAAAGCCCGATGTAGGTAATGTTTGCGAACTTTAGGGCCCAATGTAGATCATTTGTATATTTGGATCCCTAGCAAGGCAAGGGAAGAGCGGAAGCATGGTAGCTTCTAGCTTCCTTTGAGGTATCGCTGCCCCATGTGATTACAAGGTGTGCAGCAGGTGGGTATGTACATACGGCAGTTTCGCGAATTGGGATCCACTGTCTGGTCTGCTCTGTTAGCGAAGGCTGCAGAGGACGCGATATAGAGCTGGAGAATTGAATGTTACGGAAACCCATAGAGACGCCTTTTCAGAGGATGGTACAGGGCTTCGTAGGGCTCCTCTGTGCTTCCAGGTCTGCTTTCGGAAGGTCTCCCCTCCAAGCCCCCAGTTGGTTGCGTACCTGCGTACCCGCAGACAGAGGTTCACAAACGCGATCGCCCACGAGCTCCTTGGCGGGATTTCGCGATGGTCGTCCCAGAGCCTCGGCGTTGTTTTCAGCCGGCATTTAAGCCGGTCTGACTAATCCGGTCTGGCGTAAGCCTGTCACGGTGCATTTTGGTGACCTGCTGAACTTTGCAGCAACTGATTAGTGTTCTGTAGATTTCTGAAGAGCGAACCACAGCAAATTCGCTGGAAGTTTTGCTCAGACCAGTATTTGGCATCTGCAAGAGCACGAGAATCATGATAGATGCGTCAGCTTGAGGCAAAGTATTGTTTAGCTTTTGGAGGCTAATTCCCAGTAGTTCTTTCGTTCAATAAGATTGGGACAGCCAACCCTGCCAGCATGAGGTTGGCGTAATGGGATTTCAGCCATTGTTTTCTGCACGAAAATGCGCACAAAAGCGCACGAGATTGCACGAGACATTTTGAGATTGCACGAGAGATTTTGAGATCGCACGAGATCGCACGAGATTGCACGAGATCTTGCGAGATCGCACGAGATCGCACGAGATTGCACGAGATTGCACGAAACATCGCCGGAGACTGGATGCACGAAAACGCACGAAAATGCACGAAATTCTCGTGCAACATGTGTGCGTGCCAGAGCTTGTCCGCAGCAGTTGGGACATGTTGGGTCATTCAGAGCTTGCGGAGAGGAAACACTTCGCTGTGTCAGCCAGGATGGTGCTGCTTGTGGTGACTGATGTATGTTCATGCCTGATGCCTGTGCGGCCTAGAGATCGAGGGTGAAAGGGTCAGCAAACAGAACTGAAGTGGATCATGGCCGCAAATCTTGTGGATGAAGTGAAGATGTTGAGTTACTTCCTTGGGAAGAAGTGGCAGCCGGTGGGTTGCACGAAAACGCATCATATCGCATTTCCCGGACCACATTAGTACAGACCATATTAAGGGTAACTCGATGTTTGGAGTTTAGGATTTAGGGTTTAGGACTTGAGGTTCAAGGTTTTGGGTTTAGAGCCTCTGTTTTCAGGACATGAGAAGGGTCATGGGCTTCTTCATGTATTTGTAGGTGGGCGTTCCTATTTTCGGCTGCAACATTCAGGGTTTTACCGATAGGGGTATGCATATGTTGGCATGGATGCAGTCAAGAGACTTAAGTCTCGGAGCCCTTGCTCGCCGCCATCATAAACAGGTGGGGGGATTCAGCTGTTTACCTGGCGCATCTTCTTGATCCCGCCCGAATCTGAACCAAGTCTGAGCTACTCGTCACTTCTGCATCAGTTGAATATTGCTGGCGGCTTGTCACAATAACCTCCACAAAGGAAGCCTGCTACCCACCGAGTCGATATTCAAGTCCTTTTTCTGCCCGAAACAGATATGACATCCCTCGCTTTAGATGTGCCACAGATGCTAGGAACGTTGGGAATGCTGCTTGGTCTTTCGCGAAGCTGAGAGCAGAGCACGCGGAGGTCTTCCAAGCAATTTCTGCAGAGGCGCTCTCGACCCGTTCTGCTCGGGATATGGGGCTTACCACGTAGATTCACTTAGTGTATAGGGCTCAAGGCTGTTTTTGGCTGCATGTCAGAGGGTTTTGTGGCTTGGGTCAGATAGGGGGCTGGGCGCTTGCAAATTCTGCAGAGGTGATTCTGACCCTCGATGCCTGGAACGCGCAGGGCCTTTCCAATGTTGTTCTTCAGCTGCATTCTACGACTTGAGGGGGGGCGTTGCCAGAAATCTCAGTTTTGGCTCCATTTCCTTGAGCCCACGCTTTTCCCGAGTTGTGAGTAGGCATAGTTTGACACTTGCCTGATGTATCACATTGTTGTGCTCTGAGACGATGCTTGGTGTTCTCGACAGTTACGTTGCAGACGGTACTATATATCTGTTTCGAGATTGGGGGCACCCTGTTTGTTGTCGGCATGATCTCCTGGTATAGCAGCACAAAAGATCCCCTTTGCTGATTCAGGTAGATTCCTGTTCAAACTCTAAACAGGACCTGGCCTAATTAGATGCCTTAGATCCTTTCCTAACGTGGCACAACCGGCAAGAGTTTATTGCTATTAATCCTAGCCTTGGGTCCTCCATTATGCCCCTGAGCCCGTTGAGTGTCATCATGTTCTGAACAATCCTCCCTCCGCTGACAAAACAGAGCATGCGAACCTAAGGTCTGGGCGTTTGCCAAGCTGGACATACAGGAGACTACGGGAAGTGGTGCTTGCATTGGTCATCTCTCAATGTGTCTGGGGTAGATGCAAGGCGCACCTCTAATTCCTACCGCCTAAATCCTTTAAGCCCTACATCGGGGCCACAACGGCAGTCTGCATCCCTCATACAGGACCGACCTTTCTTTGGTGCGCTGGCGGTTGAGATCAGCACGAAGGCGCCTAGCATGAAACTCCGGACCTGCAAAACCACGGAACCCCGCATTGCTAAGCTTGAATTTCTTAAGACTCTGGCACCTATTACTAACAAAAACCGAACCCATGACATACCGAGTCCTGCCTTTGGGTGTTCCTGAATCGGTGGGCAAGTCTGTCGAGATACTTCGTGACCTAACCCTCCGAGCGTGATATCTATGCCAATCAATCTGCCCCCACGCAAGCCTGACCTCAAGATCTTCCAGCCCAGATGTTTCGGCAGATGCACTGCCGCATAAACTTGTAAGGTGCATCAGTTCCAACAGCAGAATTTGGTGAACATCCTTTGGGCCTTTTTGCTGCATTTCACAGCGAGGGTTTACGGTCGGGGGTCAACGGCACTTAGTCAGTGGTTCAGGCTTGGATTCTGGATATCTGGGTTCCAGGGATTCGGGTAGAAGGGTATGAAGCCGACACCTTTTGCTTATCGCGCATTGGGGAAGCTCTATATCACTTGTGACCCGCCAAAAAGCGGATCCATAATTTTGAGAAGCCCCCCCTGAGCCCTAAGCCCCAATGTTATCCCCGGATCATCAGTTCTTACAGATGATACTCCCAACAGGCTCTCTACCAAGGAGGCCATCATTTTGTGAGAGCCGCCCTTTTGGAGATAAACCCTAGAATCTATGACGTTCACTAATCAGCAAAAGAAACCATATACACCCAGTTTCCATGTCACATTCCATTGCCTTTTCCATGCGATTCTCCATTCTTAGGGTAACTTCCCCCTCAACCCTACATGTCCCCACATAATCAGCATATTGTACACCGAATTGACTCTATATGACCCCTAAACCCTAATCCCTAAACCTTATACCCCGCATTCTGGAGATCTCAGGCTTACGCAAAGGTCCAGCAGCAAGAGGCCCAGCTCTTTGCAGCTTGCGCAGAAGCAGTGGCCAGGCTCCGGTTTAGAGCTTAGGGTTTAAGGGTTTAAGAATTTAAGGGTTTGGAGTTTAGGGTTCAAGGGTTTAAGGGTTTAAGGGTTTAGGGTTTAAGGGTTTGAGGGTTTAGGGTTTAGGGTTCAAGGGTTTAGGGGCTTAAGGGTTTAAGGGTTTAGCGTTTAAGGGTTTAAGGGTTTAAGGGTTTAGGGTTTACCTAAACCTTCCAATGTAGTAACTGTTTTTGGTAGTCCTAATAAGAGTTGTAACCCAAAAGTGATACAACACCCAAAAGGAACTACATTGGAGGGTCCAGGTAGGGTTCGAGGGTTTGTATAATTTTGGGCGTCTATTGAGGGGTATAATGGGGATATAGCTAGGGATGACGTAGGGGATATAAAACAAAATCAAGACCTTTGACCCAAAGCAGATACTATTTATTGACTTGGATAAAAAGGGTTTCGGGTGATTGTTGCTGTTGCGGGGTCGAAGGCAGCGCAGGGGTTGAGAGTTGAGGTATAGGGTCTACTTAAACCAAGGCCTTGAGGCCGGGCTGAGGTTTTTTGGATGCAAGATTTAATGTTTGACGTTTTGGTATTAGTCAGCTAAACCCTAAACCAGAAGCCCCAAACCCGATCAACTCGAGATCTAAGCCAGATTTTTCGCTCCTGATACAGGTGCGTTAGACGTCCCTAGCTGTTAGTCTTACAGGTCCTCGTTGCTCGCGCCCCATAAACAATCCCAAAACGGAGCTGAGGAAGCTGCGTATTAAAGAGCTGGTAGAAGGATGGACAACCTAGCTCCTTTGGTGCTGGGCGAGCGGAGGCTCTTGTAAGGGCAGAGGGCTGCTTGGAAGCTCAGCGAGCTTAGTAAATATCGAATATTGATCGGACGGCAGTCCAGCCAAAAGAGCCCCACGAACTCTATTCTGGCCTTTGGTTTGATGAAATGGAAAAGAACATGGCAACTACTTCGATGGGAAATATAGGGATGACACTCGCGATCCATTCCGTCATTCCTATCTAAGCAAAGGCCAGTACCGAGTCCTGTACTGTTCGCTGTCTTAGTTTTCTTCTCGTGTTCGATCTACAGTGTGGGCAGCCTTCCATTGAGGAGTGGCACATGAGATCATGTAACGCTTCCACCCAGATTCCTTCGCCTTTATGTCGCCTTGGCTCGGCGTAGTAGCCCAAAAATGTGACTGTTTCAAACCCAACGACATTGGAAGGGTAAGTCAAAGCTAGGTTCCACATATACCGGACGTGTGAGGTGTGTAAGATTCCCACCATTATTCTCAGAAGCGGACTGTGGATTCTGAAGATGACATTTGAAAACTTTAGAAGATCCTAAACCCTCAGCCCTGAACCCTAGACATTCATACCTTAAGCCCAAACCAAATACCCTTTACTAGAAAGGCCTGAATACATTTCTTTCCCATTTTTAGGTCGGTTCAAGGTACAACACTACAGTTTTACAGGGATTCTAGGACCATGTTATCGGTGACGATTTAAGCCCTGGCCCTTACGGTAACGCTCGGGCAATAAAACCCCCTAATCCCAAGTCTTGGGGAGCTCAGGTGTATCTTCAGGCTTCTGCTTTCAACCCGCAGCACTGCTCTAACACGCTTTGGGCTTTTGGCTGCCTGTTGCTAGGCCTCAGTTGGTTTGGAGTTCAGAGGTTTTGGATGTCGAGCTTAGCTTTTTTTAGTTGAGCAAGAGGGAAACTGTGGCATCTGCACTGCCATCGTCGCTGGTGCCTCAAGTTTGAATGTAGCAATGGTTTCCTAAACCCTTGGAGTCTTGCGCTTTAGGCATTGGAAGTCGACCGTCCTAGTTCACGAAGGACTGGTTCAATGGCTTTGTTGCGAAAGTGAATTAAAGAACAGAAGGTTGCACCATGGAAAATGCAGTGTAAATGCCTGAGCCGGTGTTCTTGGACACCTCGCATCCAAAATGCCAGCCTTGCGTAGTAGTGGCAAGTCACGTAGAATGGGTACAGGCACACGTCCAGAATCCTTCATCAAAGTCTTTCCTGAATTCTCTTGCAAGCAGTCTTGCAGTACTTGTACTGCGTCTGCTTGTTCGTTTCTTTGGGTTGCACGGGCGTGCAGGTCTTGCAAATGTCTCGGACACCAAGCATATTACTTGGGGCTGGAACCTTCCCGAAATCCCTAAGATAGAAATGCTTTCTTGCAGCTACCCCCCTCCCCCCAAATCGCATTTGGAAGATCAAGGGCTCGGAAGTACATTATGTATGTACATATACATATATGTGTTGCCCCTATAATGAGCACCGTAGCTAGCCTCCGAATGTGGTATTAGAACTCTATGCGGTGCACCTGCACGAGCTTCCAAAGGTTGAGCTACGGTGTAGAGTAGAGGTCTCTTCAAGCCCAACCAGCTGTACATGCACTATCGCTGCGAATCCAGCGCGACCACAGGAAATTCCGCTTCTGGGGCAAAGGGTTCAGGGCTTAGGGATTCTGACGAACATCGGGCAATGTTTTCTGGTGTAGCAGTTTGGAGCGGGTGTATGAAGCGTCCAGGGCTTCCAAGCTTCGATGCACGATGCTTGGGGCCCAGGTGTGTATGTTCAAGCTTTAGTTATGCAGTCTTAGCCCTTTGGCTTACAACCCAGGTGTGGAAGTGTAGAGTTTGACATGTTTTTTGAAGTTTGAAGCTTGTTGCAAGTGATCAAGCTGAGAAACGGATCTACCGAAATCATTGTCCTTGCATGGTATGGCCTTTGTTAAATTGCTGGGAGCACTGAGTGGAATCACTGTCTTGACATCAAGCGTTTCAGGCCAAAGCTAGAATCTCTTTTAACATGCTTCCTCCCGTTGAGTAGTATTTCGTCTGGGCGGACAAAGTCCCCGACGGACAACAAGATCATATCCCCCTCGTGGCTATAGTGTTTCACTAAATCATATCTCATTCGGTCAACAACCCTAAACCCTAAACCCCTAAACCCTAAACCCTACAAACCCTAAACCAACCACCCTACTCAATTGTAGACACCTGCAGAGCCTGTTCGGGGACTAGGCCCCTCACACAGTGCAAATTGTAACGAGCTTACCCGTCCTCACCCTACCCCTGGCGGCCAATAAAAACATGTACCCAAACGTCACTACACGAGCCAGGGCTGTTGCTATGGCTGCTGCTATCATCTGCCTAGAAATTTATCATCTGACAACTTTCCACAAACTTTGCCTGGTGCCAGAGCAACGTTACCTTGTTCTCGTACTTGGTCAGACCTCTCTCGCGAACCTTTGTGCGCAGGAGCTACGAGGCGCAGGATGTGGCAAACATACTTTGGGCCTGCACAAAGCTTACCTACAAGGACAGCTGAACTGCAGCCTGGGGTTTTTTAAATGATCAAACGCAGTACAACTTGGAGCCATGTTGGTTTTAGTCCCATACGAGCCTGATGGTCGGCGATGGGTGCACTTTGTTCTAGATTGCGCACCTTCCCTGTTAGAGTGAGTGCTTATTAGGGGTTGATGTAAGTTCTAGGATGCGTTCGAAGTCTTCCTGGACATCAGGAATTACAACAACCCGAGACACCGCGGGCGTATGACTTCTTGCGGCCCCCCCAACAATTTTGGTCCCTTATTCATTTTAACGCTATTGTCAGTCTTGCTTTTCACACGATTGGGGGATGGTGCTCGGGGCGTTTCTGAAGATAGAAGGTCTAAGCAGCTGAGTTGGTAGCCGTAGACCTGTAACCCCAATTAACAGGTACATCCTAATTCCGTAGCTAATTAATTACAGGAAGCCTTTGTCCCAACAAACCTGAAAAAGCAAAAGGGTTACCTTGGGGGCCAGGAGATTCAACAGCTAAGCCATTTCACCCCCTACCCCTAATCAGCAGACATTTTGACTCCCGTTTAACTGTAGCTAATTACAGGAAACCTTTGATGTATAAACAAACCTGAAAATCAAAGGGTTCGGGGAAGGAGATTCAAAAGCCCAGCCATCGTGAAAACACGTCCTGCGCAGGGAGTCCACCAGAAACAGAACTGACGCTTGGGCAAGTTTGGGATCGGCAGGGTGAACAACCACTGGGCTGTTGCTGAATGAAATTTGCATGTCATGTACGCCTGACCGCGACCCGAAACAATTCCCATTTCAATGTTTTTTGATGTTTTTGGTACCTTGGCACTAGCCCAGGTTACCATTGCCACCTCCTGTGCGATGGCTTTACTGCAATCTCACTGTCATTACGTGCAGCCCCTACCCTCAACCTGTTCCCTTATACCTTAAGCCCCTAGACCCTAGATCAGGAGCCAAATCTTTTGGAGGTGCTCTTAGTCGAGGCAACCTGGCTGGATCGGAAGCAGTTGTTTTGCAAACAATGGCAACCGTCAGAGCTTGTACAAGACAAGCGGTTCATTGGGTCTCTGTAGATTCAGAAGGTTGATTGAGTTATGCCCAGGTGCTGGAACCCTCAAGGTCCCGTAGTCCTACTCTGCAAAGCACCCACTGTCCTAGCCCGAGGCGAAAAAGAAGGCGGCCTCTTTCCATCCTCAAAACCTGTCGATCTCAGCCTTCTCCTTGGCACAGCTGCGCGTGACCGATCAGAGCACTTTGAACCGCAGCTGCAGGTGGATCGAAGTCCTATCTGACTCAAATTACTTTCTACTCTGGGAATTATGGTATTACAGTAAACTAAGGCCCTGCAATGGCGAAGACCCCGGCAGCTGGCTTTGGGGCTCAATGTTTATGTAATATGCGATTCCGGATTTAGAGGGGTTATGGTCTAGAGTAGTACACAGGTTTCATGTAGTATAGGGACCCAGTGAAGGGGAGATGGGTTTATATCTGGATTGAGCATGTCAGATTTACGGATATTGCCGCGATAATGGTGAACCAAATGGAAAAGAATATGGGCAATGAAATGGAAGCTGGCATTCTTTAAGGGTTACAGCCAAACCCTAAACCCTGAACTTTGGGTCTAGGGTTTAGGGTCTAAAGCTCGCCCCTTACTAACACTCCACGAGGAAGGATGACAAGAATCAATCATCAACAAGGGATCTCGATGTTTGCGTGGTTTTCCTCACGTCTTTTCATATGCCCCCCGCTTGCTGATAGCTTTTTTCCTGTTCCTATTAGGTCAAAATCCAGCCAGCTTTTAGGAAAAAAGCCAGGGTATAAAATTTGGGTTATCATGTATTGGGACTGGGCAGAGGGAAAAAAGCCAGGATCGCAGATTATGAAAGTTACCCCGGTGCCGGGCTGTAGCCTCCCTTGTAGGGGTTTAGGATAAAGGGTTTGCTGTCTAGGCTTCTAGGGTTTCGGGTTTAGGCTTCTAGGGTTTAGAGTTCAGAATTGTAGAGTTTAGAGTTCTAGGGCTTAGAGTTTAGGAATCTAACGTTGTGTGGCCTCCCTAATTTGCAGCTCGTGGCTTCATGTTTGCAAGATGTTCGGCTTGCAGCAAACCCGCTTGCTGATCTTGTTGCACTGCATGAAAGTCACTGAGATAGGAGTAAAGCGTCTATAAGATGTACCCGTGTGAGTACAACAATGAAAGATGGGAAGGTCATCTGTGCCACACTGCGTAGAATGGACCTCTGTAGCTGGGACCACAGAACCAAGGATCTCACCCGGTTTTTTCCTTACCATAGCCTGAGCCGAACAAGCACGGGTGATTTGTCATGCTGCGGAGCTCCAGCCTGTGTTTGCGGAGATTTTTCTCTGCAATCACTGTATGAAATTCCGAGGGCGTTTCGACGGAGAGCTTTGGTGCCAAAGTCCCCGAAAGCTGTTCTCAGCCCATCTCAAGACCACTGCTGCATCCGGCCTGCTTGACTAGTCAAACTCTAAGATCCTGAAGCTCTACAATCCCAAAGGCCGAAGAGCCTCAATGTCCACTCCTTATAAGAATCTACCATCCGAACAAAGGTTGGAGACCTTACGCAAGCTACCTTTGGACACCCAGCTTGGCAGCCCACATTCTCACACTTTCCTGCATGGGTTTGCATAAGTCGGAGGCCTCTTTGTCAGTCCGTATTCTAAGGATTACGTATATTCCATTGGGTGCATATACTCCCACATTCTGAAAGCTAGACCACAAGTTCCCGAGGATCATGGTTTTTAGAATAAAACACATCAAGTGAGCCTTTCGACATCTTGATAAAGTGCCTTGACTGAGCACGATTACAGGAGCCATCAAGCTTCCAAACGCACTTAGCACCTCGATCCATGCATCACCTCCAAGATCCGGTCAGCAGACATAACCTAGACTGTTGCAGTCTAATGTAGACCCGTGATTAATAAACGCCCTCCTTTTAAGGGCCTTATTATTAGGATCCCTGTTACAACCCCTATTAAGGAGGGGGGTTTATCAATAAGGGCTCTACATGAGGTTGATGTTGAGGAGTTCAGATGAATTTGCTCCCCATAGCAGTCCCTACAAACCGCTGCGACACAAGGTCCACGGCAGCAGGCCCCAAGTCTTATAGATCCCCCCCAGACGCTAAATCCTCAACCCTAGAAGGTCATCGACGCTAAGCCCTCGACCCAAACTCTAAACCCTTGAAGGTCTCAAGCCGTAAAACCCAAGAGTCCTAATACAGGAGCCTAAACACTTAACAAAATCATTTGGAGGTTTCTTTACATAAGGTACCCGACACCGTATTCATGCAAGGAACCAAGGACCATATTGTTGGTAATGATTTAGGTTATCAAAATGGCAAGGAAACCTTCATGTGGGTAGTTATCAGAAGAGTACCCTTCAAGAAGGCCTTTATAGACATCATGTAGCCCCTTTACCCCTACACGTGCCTTATATGGGGAGACCCACCTGTAAACTACCCACCTGCAGGTTTCCTTGACATGAAGCATTAAAGCCTAAACTCTAAACCCTAAACATTAAACCCTGAACCCGAAACAGTACAAGGATTTTTCTTGACTCAGGAGCCACCTTTTGGAGCAGTCGTTGCTGCGAGTTGGAGATTTTGATGGCCACTGGGCTTGGGGTTTAAGGTCTAGGGTTTAGGGCCGTACCGTTGGGACTATGAGCTTTTTTTGTTGGTTTTGCAGTTTACGATTCAGGGTTAGGTTTCAATGCTTGCGGATCAAAGGTCTCAGGTCTTTACAGTTTGGGGCTTTGGGGCTCTGACACTGGCTTCCATACTGCCCCCGCTCAAAGAGTCTCACCCCAAGTAAGGGGAAAACAAGGCTTTTGGCATAGGGTTGGATGGGTTTTGGAGTGCGTAAGTGTTCACTTGCACCTACAGATGCGAGTTTCTCTACCAGAATTTCTCTTTCAAGCATCTTCCATGCGCCCCACATGCGTATATCTCCAGGGTCCGTCTTCTTGCTTAAGAAGCCCCACTTGCCTGTATATCTAAATCTTAAACCCTAAGCCCCGTGTAACGTCAGATATGGTCCGCATTATCTCACAGACCCAAAATGAAACCACAATGTTGAGAACCTACCATCTACCCCGCTATACACGCATGTAAGCACATATGTATACACATATATATGAATATATGAATATAGACAGATATGCTCGCCTGCACCGTAGATCCATATTGAGATTGAGATGGCTTTTGGGTCTCGTATTTGTGAGTTTGGTTTTATGAGGAAGAGGTGGGTGGGGGAGCGTACAGTCAGTCAACATAGCGCTCTGTTTGATTGGGTATTGCTCATCAAGTGTGCGTCGAACCAATACAGTAATTTCTAAACCCGGGACCTTGATTTCCTTGGTACAATCAACATTCCAGATGTGTTGTAAATTCAAGAAAAACCGAAAGCAACGTCTAGAGATCAACAACTTGCCAAGACCCTATAGGAGGTAAAAAAAAGTTCCGCAGGTTTTTTGAGGACCACGACGTCCAGATTTGTGTGCCTCTTCAGGTTCAAAACCCTGCCCAAACTTGAGGAGGTACCCGAAAAAAACGAAAATCCGGGGACCCACAATCCCAAGACCTCCAAGACAAGGCTTTGTGGTAGCTTCTGATGTTGGGCAAGAGTTTCACCTCGAAACTTTGGTGTTTTTGTCGCCTCCTAAAAATTTGTCTTTATTTTGGTGGAAAATCCTACCAGGCGAGGTACGAACAACACCAAACATCCATCTGGAGTTGTTTGTTTTGTTTTTTTGTTTTGTGTGTGTGTGTGTGGGTTGTGGGTGCCTCCCCCGGTGTTGCGCAGGATTTTCAACCAAAATGCTGTCCCAGAAAAACAAAAGTCTGGAGGTCTTGGGCCTAAAGACTCGACCTACAGAACGTTGTTTTTTTGGTTTTGATGCTACCTCCTTATGCCTTGTTTTGTGGCAATGCTTTGGACTGAAACCTCTGGTTGCTCCTCAGGATTTTTCAAGTTTTTCAAGGAAAATATTCCTCAAACCCAAGGAGGTACCCAACAACAGATTGCAGTTTCTTGCAAGGTTTTCAAGGAACGTATTGCGGGCAATTTGCATGCCCTATTCCCTCTGTACCCCCACTGGCCCATATACCTCTACTCTAAAGGTCCACATAGCCCAGAGTAGGTAATGTTCAAAGACTTTAGGACCCAATGAACCCTAAACCGTAAACCCCACGGATATAGTCCCCCTTACGTAGATCGAATATGGGTATATGGCCATTTTGCTATCATATACCCAAAGCCATATTCTATCTACTTAAGGGGGACTATACCACTAAACAGCTTGGGTGAGGCCAGGGCCTGGCGAACCTGGGCCATGCAATGGCAAAGACCCAGGCCGGTTGGGTTTGGGGCTAAGGGTTAATGTAGGTTATTGGGATTGCAGGTAGGGATTACCTAGACCTTGGGGTTTGGGTTCAGGGGTTTAGTTCAGGTATGAACTAGGGGTTGGGGTTTAGGGGCTTCTTTTCCTCTAGTCAATGCCCCTACCAGCCTAATCATAAAGATTCCCAATATATAGGGAATATTGATTTTGAGCGGAAGACGGTTTTATTTGTTTAGGCTGTTAAGGGTGGGACTACGCCCCCCACCCCATTCCCGGCACTAGCACCCACTATAGCATCGGGCTTAGGGATATCTCCGGATTACGGTTTACACCCATGCCAGATGAAAATCTGTCTAGGATTGTGCGAATAAGGGCTTAGTCTCCAAAGGGACAATGCAAATATTCGCATATATATATATATATCTATATATGTATGTGTCTTATACACTTAGGATTTAGGGGTTAGGACGGTTAGGATTGAGGGTGCAGAAGGTTAAGGTTTGGGATCTGGGCGCTTGGACAGTTTGGGATTTGGCTGGTGTCTAGGGGATTGGATTTCGGTGTTGTTATTATAGGATTTGCCAATCGGTCATGGGCTTAGGGCTTAGCATTTGTTGGGATTTGAAATGTGTGTGGAGTTTGGGGTTCTGGGTTGAGGTCTTGGCAGGGCTTCATGTTTTAGATTTGGGATTCAGGGTTTAGGAGTTTGGGGCTCTGCAAGGATGCATTTCTCCGTTCCTGACTGACCACCAGTAAGATCAAGGTGTTAAGTGTTGTGGGTTTTGGGGGGTTTGGGGTTTAGGGTCGTAGATCTTGCAGTTAGTTGGCTGGCGTTTCCAGTTCAGATGGTACCCTATATAGAGCGCGTTTGCAACTTGTGTCTGCGGAATTGGTAGAACCTCCATCTTCAGTGAACCTTGAGAAACCCTTAGGTGGGTTGAAGCTATGGAAAACTTCTTGGCAATTGGAATTGGTTTTCGTGCGCATGCCTACTCCTAAGCCCTAGACACTTCAAATGTCCATTCCGCCCTGCTAAGATCTTCCCTAAACGCCCGAATAGACCCTAAACCCTAAGGCCTAATTCTTGAGGTTCTGGATAGAAAGGAGCCCAAGATGGTCAGGGAAAGCAACTTTGAGGCTTTCATTCGTATTGCATACGTTGTACATGCTATGAACCAGGCGGCTTTTGCGCGCTTGCAGCCTCTCATGTCGGTTGTATGCCTGAAGTTAAGGCCGCCCCAGTAACAGTCCCAGAAGGGCCTATACTTATGGCGCGGCTTCGCCCAAGAATGACCCCAAACAGTTGGGTGCAAGTGTGTTGGGTGTAGGGCCATGCGAATATTGAACCCCGTCTTGGAAAGCACCAGGTAGAGACGATCTTTATGTGATTTTGACTTTAGAATGATGGAAGAAAAAGGAGCATCGCCCGATGTAACAGCATCATCTTGTAAGGTTTCGGAACTAGAAAAGCAATAGTCGCCTACCTATATATTGCAGGTAGTTCAGGACGAACTCCTTGCGATTCTGGTGTCGGAGACAAAGCGGAGCCCATGGAAATTTTCTGCCCAGGAGCCTCAGCTACAAGCCTTGCTTCGCAAAGGTCGATTTGTTGTTCAGGAACTTAAATTAAGCCACTATAATGGGTATATGAAGTAGTTGGTAATATGGCTTCCCCACTATAGTAACTTGAACTAACTTCCTGAACAGCATCCCAGCATGCGTTTCTCCGAACGAGCATTTCTCGAAAATGGAGCGCCGTAGGGCCTCAGTACTGTTCGGAGAGTATAGGGTCCCTACTGGAGAGTAAAACCCGGAATGATGCCGACATGATCCAAGATACGGAATCCATACTGCCTCACACAGACGGGCATAATCCTTTATAATCCACATATACCCGTTGGGTCCTTCAGAGCGCCCCGAAACCCACGATGGGTATTTGTCAGAATCACGTTCCCAAAAATAGCATATCTCTTCATGGAGACTGTCCAAGAAGGATTCGCGTCTTTAGAAAGCCCCACACGTAGCAATTTACTGCGAACAGCAAACAACGGTGTAGCTTCAGGACTATGCAATGGAGGAACCAAACACCGATCATCGTCATAGTTACTGGGGGTTAATTAGTAGGGCACAGAGGAGTTTAGGGTTTAGGGCCATAAATGTTCACGCACATCATCTTGAACCACGCACACTCTTTCAACCTCGAACAGATCAACTTATTTGGCAAGCGGGCCCGTGGCTACGTCCACAAATGCTAGACATGTAGAGCCATCAAACTCTCGGATTAACAGTTTTGACATTGAGGGTGCTACCTGAATGTTACCGGCATGACAGAAGCCTCATCAAAGCCCGACCTCTAGGGCTTTGAATAGTAAGTGTCAGAGTCCATCCTAGATGCTTTCGCTACAGAGTTTCTCTTTTTCAAATCCTGAAATTCTTACATAAGCCCAGTTTGATTTCATGGTTGTCTTTTGCATTTGACTCTGCAGCACTACGATTCAGTCAAGGAGCAGTCGATCCTTGCATGGGCTTTCTCCGCGCTGGCGGCCGAAGCGCGTGAAGATACGGCTAAAAGATTCCGCAAGTGTTGCTGGCTGTGTTGTTGGAGTTTCCAGCTTGGGGTCGAATGTCGACTGATTCTGCTTACGGTATGCATGTCCCTGCCGCATGACGTCTTGTCTGCTACCTTGTCGTAGGTGCGTGGGTGCTGGTTAGTGTTTTTGCCGGGAATCTCAAAGAAGAATGGGTCCCGAGTCCCAAGCCGTCCAAATCCTCCTTACAAGGTGGATATCCAGGAGGCGAAAACTCGGGGTTCTACCTTTCCTGATAACCCAAAACCTTGAGGATTCTGCCTTCTAAGGGAATCTTAGGTCTTAAGGTTGGTAGTCGGTGAGCAGTTTAGTTGGGGTTCAGGCTTCAGGGTCTTCGGCTCAGGGGTTGTGGATTCAGAGCATCCTGTCTTGTAGGCAGGACGCACGGTACTTGCACCCAGAAGAGAACCGTAGAGAACCACGAATGATATGCCATCAAAATTAGGGTCTAGTTTTAGGTTCCGAGTTTCATGCTGCCGTTTTTACTTGCGGTACCCAACATGGGACCGCGGTTTTTGCCGCCCCACCCCTTTTCTTGTATGTTGGCAGCAGAGTGTGCTGGCCTTCTCATCCCTGGGCCCTAGGGGGTAGACCCCCAAACCCACTAACCCCTTCACACCTTTTTAACAGAAATCCCCTGAAGACCTAAACCCCAAGACGCTAAGCCCTGTAAGGTGCGGAAAAATGCATTCGACATTTGGACCCGGAAGTTGAATCTGGTGACCCGCCAGCATTGAATCTAAGCGCCCCATGTGAAATACACGCCAGTGCAGACGGGGCCCTCCAAGCTGGATATGCTGGTCGTTGCCCCCACTAGGAACAGTTGCAACGGCATACACATGTGTGCAATGAGGAATGAGGAGTTATGATTGGGTTCAAGGGTACTACAAAGATCTTGCGTAGCTGTGAACACTGGCGCAGCTTATATTTGGTTTGACACCAAGGCTGTCAGGCAAATGTCGGATGAAGGCCTCAATACAATATCGTAGTCCTAGGTTCCTTGTTCCGTCATGACATAGGATACCTCAAGCAGACTTAAAGGATATGAAGAATCATTCATGTCCCTAAAGTACGTGTAGGGCTTGGTGCTGGGATACCATGAAGCCAGGACTGGCAGATGCAGCTTTAGTCGTTCGAGCTTGCATGGCAGATGTGTCCCCCGATAGGTATGGATCCGCTTGAAGAACCCGCGAGTTTAGATCCCGTGTTTTCAGAAACCGGTTCCGGAGGTTTGGGAATTTTGAGAGGTACTCCATACCGACGCGTCCGGAACCCCTCCATTTTATTCTTCGCGCAGCAAGGTGATGTCATTGCGAGGTGTTCTGATAAGGACCCCTGTTATTCCCTTGTTACCCCTATAAATGCATCTCTAGGGTCCCCATGGGCCACCCCCATTTTAAGAAACATCCGCAATAAATTCTCAGAAGCTGGAGCTGTAAAGTCTGTTTGAGAAGGTGGCGTGATCGACAGGATGGGGAGATAAATCCTTGCACACCCCCCAGAAAGCAAGACGTATGTATGTATGTATGTATGTATGTATGCATGCATGCATGTATGTATGTATGTATGTATAAAGTATTCCTCCAATAAATACGGGAGGGTACTGTATTGGCGACATCCATATTTCTGGGAGGGAGGTTTTGGGTAGTCAGGCAAAGACATGCTGGGGTGTATGCCACAGGTGCGATCCAAAAGGTGTAGCCGCGCTTCTCGCCCCTTTTGTTTAGTTTTCCCTTTGAGATTTCCACTCTTGTGGGGCGGGCGTTCTAATAGCAAACTTATTGTGGTTTCCCCAGGCGTGGCATGGTATCCCGCCACCTTCAGAGCATGTTTTAAACATGTGTCCAAAGAAGAACGACTCCACAAGTTCTGCAAAAATAGAAATGCAATTGGAACACTGCACTATGATAGATCCAGTGAGCTGTACTCGGACCTAGGGACACTGTCAGAACTATACCCAGATGCCAGCACATTTCCTTCTTGTTGCATGTGGCAGAGGAACTACTCACAGCTATAGAGATCCCTTTGTTCAGGTATGTTCCCGAACCCCAAGCCTTGCAGCCGCAACCTTCAAACGTGAACCGTTTAGCTCCCAGCCCAAAAACCCTGAAGTTCAGGACAAGAAGTTGCACCTCTGGCGGCAGTCTGTAGGGTGTATGGCGGTTTGGGGTTCTATCCGCGGGAAGGGATGATCTACATGACCAAATAATTGGTACTGGGACCTTTAGTTTGGCATAATTATTTCTTGGTATTCCTTGGAGGTCTAGAAACAAGTTACTGCTTCACAACCTCACAAAAGGAGAGCTGGAAAGCCCAGGGTTTGGGTTCAGGGTGCCCCAAAAATCCTTTCTCGGACCCTGATCAGTTTCGGCCCACATGTGGGGCGCCTATAGCTGCTTCAGATATGCAGACAAAATCTCATGTGGCTGCCTACAGTACAAATCTACTTCGGTCACGGCAACCCATCTCCAAGGAATGTCCCGTGACAAATTTTCAAGACACCTCAGACTCGATGTGCCAGAGGTTAGAGGCATGGAGGCTTGTCATAGGGTAATGCTGAGTGCTCGTAAGTTCGAACCAGTACATGTCCAGGCTACTGGTTCAGGTCTAGGCATTCCTATTTGGGCTTTCAGGGCCCTCCTTGGTGCTTGTGACATTTTAGGGTCCAAGTATATTTGACCCTTCATCTGATGTTGCTGGTCATCTACTTGCATGGGAATGTGTGCCAGGCCCTCCTTGGCAGTCAGGATGTCGCACTTTCCTAGTTCCCGGCAGCATCCGGGATTGCTTAGCTTGCTGTTCTCAGTAGGGAGTAAGTGAATATATTATATGGAGTTATTTGGGGATTATAACCCCTTTTTATTCCTTACTAAGAAACAGTAAGTCTGGGGCTGTAAGGTCACCTTTCGAGTAGGATCTTGCCTGAGAGCCGGCTTAGACCAGGTGCCTGTGCCAGCTCATCAGCAGTAAAGCTTTGAGGGGCTCACGGTGTAAAGTGCAAACCTTCAGAATTACACTGTAGGAGATTATCATGAACCTTTATGGGATTTCAACAACTTGTGACCTAGCTGAATCTAATAAATCCAGCCAAAGAGAAGCCTTTTCGAAGTGGGGTGAAGGTAATCTTTACGCTCCACCTTTTTGAAGTGTTCCAGGCACTAGATCAAAAAGGCAAGGACATGTAGGGTCAGAATAGTGTTTAGGCTGTAGGCCATCCCTTGATCTTAGGGACATCTTCCAGAAAGTCCGAGAGAAGGAGCCCAGCTGCAATCGTTCGGTATTTTACTTTGAGGCTTCTTGGTTCGTTGGGTAAGGATTTTGGGAACCAATTTGAGCATTCCCTACTCAATGAAAACTAAAGAGGATCTGCCTTGACCTGTCAGTTTCAATTTGTGAGTGCTTGTTTTGCAGGGTGCTTTTGCCCGGAATGTTTGAGGATGCTTGACTGACATCCCAGACCAAACCAAGTTTTCAAAATGGTCAGGGCAGAGGTGAGAATGATTTTTTTCGGCTAAGCCTTCACCCAGTAATAGTAGTAAAATTGGAGTGTATACGAACCCCAATATGATTGGAATGATCCTTTGCAGTCGCAAGTAGTGGGCGGGCGACCTAGCCTAAGATATTCTCAAGAAGCAGATGCATTTAAACTCTGAAGCCTTTACTCTTCGGCCCACCAAGACGGGGACATTGAGCCGATAGGATTTGGGAACCCTATAAGCCCTAAACGCAAAGGTCCAGCAAATAGCAGGCTTTGGGATGTTAACAGTTCAGGCTGCAACATACCCAAGAAAGGGGATCTTGACTGTCACCCAAAAACCCTATAAAGCCCGAAGCTCTAAAGGCAACGCCAATGATGACAGTAATTACGCAGTCATAGTAGAAATAGTAGTAGCCGAAAAAAGAATGCCATGCACCAAAAAGAGTAATCGTAAACAGGACCACAACACTGGCTTGTAGCTAAGCGTTCTGGGCAAAATTTGGGCCCATACCATTTAAGCCCTAACCCTAATACTTTATTTGGGTATTTGGACCCTTCGGGAAATGAAAGTAGCCTTAAGAATGGGTAATGGGAAGCCCTACGTCATGGCTTCCCCTTTTGTGGGGCCCCTGTTTTTGTCTGCGCAACTGCCCACGCCTCATACCATTCCTGCAGGCAAACCCCGGTGGATAGGGTCTACGTGCTGCTAAAGCCCAAAACGCGAAATCCTCAGTCCCTGCTCCAGAGGCTTTGCATTACAGGCCTGTCGGCTTGAGCTTCTGCGGGGGCACAGGGGTCCTTCAGTTTTGCAGAGTGTACCGGCGACTAGAGTGATGACATTTGCTCTGGCTTCTAGCACGAAGTGTCAAAAGCCGCCCTAGACCTCTGTACACATGTGTCAGAGCCAGCGAACATGTTATATTGTTTGTTGGCGTGTTGTTTCCCCGAACTAGGGGGCACAATAGCGAATACCCAACAAGATGTGCATTCTCTAGTGACGGACCTTCCAGAAGAGCCCTGTTGTCCGAAAGATCCTGCACCTACACAGCCCCTATTGGAATCCCGTTAACCTGTATATCGTCCCGAACCCCTTCAATTCCGCTAGGGGCCGAGGCACTGTCTCTGGATTTGACATGTAGCCTAGCCGTCTGCAGGAGGGATCAGACCTTCCTCTTGGCATCCAACGCTTGATGTGCAACTTTGCCGCACAGCGACCTGGGGGCTAGACCATACAGCATCAGATTCTCGCTATTACTCCGGGATATGGGCTTTTGTCATTTCGGGCTTGTTTAGGGTACATCCTGAAGCCTTCCCATATCTTGATAGTTCATGAAGGTAGCGCGACTAAAAAGACAAGAGACGTGACGTGTGGATCCAGGTTTGGGACGCCAGAGCTGCTGCAATATGCGGGCATGTCTACTCGTTGGTCTTCAATTTGCCGCTGCTGCATCATATTACCCAAGGGCTCCTAAGCAGTGCATTTTTGGGTCTGTTATGGTTTTTTGGTAGGGTATTATCATATACCACCCAAAAAGGAACTACATAGGAGGGTCTGGTTAGTTAGCAGATCCAGCCGCAGCCGCTGGAAATCGCATAGCCGGTTCAGCAACAGGCTGCAGTAGTGCATTGGCAAAGCTTCGGTCAGCTCGTTGGGATCGAACAAGGGGGCGGTTTGATCAAGAACAGGCCTGCGGGAGCAGTTTGACCATCCCAAAGAATCTCAATGAGATTCCTTGCTTACCCAGACCCTCCTATGTAGTTCCTTTGTGGGTGGTATATTATAACCCATTACCAAAAAACATAACAGACCCAAAAAGGAACTGCTTAGGAGCCCTTGCTTAAAGCAAGTTGCCTTCCAGTCGCTTCCCCGGCAAGAGGCTTCGGAGGCTGGGCCTTGCGGCTTGCAGAAGCTTGGGTTTTGGCTCACAGAAATGCACGCAGAGGAAAGTACAAACGGCCTTTCAGGCATACCTGCCTGTTTCAAATTCCTGGTGTTGCAGCCCCTGCGGTTTTCGGAATTTCCCAGGCCATGTGAGAGTGTGATAGTTTCTCAAGATTGCCCTGGTACAGAACCCTTCATTACTGCGGAGTCCCAGAACCTCCTTGCACTCCCCATATGTACTATAATCTAAACTCCTTAAAGGGGGTTATATAGGGGATTATATAGGGGACTACTATAGGGTATATTAAGGGGGATACTAGGAGTTTAGACTATAGCTCATATAATTCTACAGCAGGGGCTCTACGATGTTTCTCGTGCATCCAAAGCCCTAAACCCTAAATAGCAGCTTCCATTTTAGTTTCCATTATCCCGATATAACCCCTAATATATTCTATCTACTTGCAGGGGACTAAACCCTGAACCCTAAAGAGTAGTTTCCATTTTCTTTTCCATTTTTCTCAATATAACCCAATATTTTCCTTATTTTCCCTATATACTATAGTAATATACTAGTTTCCATTTTATTTTCCATTATTCCAATATAACCCTACTATAGTCCCCTATTATAAGCTGTGGCTTCGCAGCTAGTTATTGCTTAGAGTCGCGAGAAGCTTCAACATGACCCCCAGCGCAGCCGGCATAAAGGATCAGCAATAGGGAGGGGACCCCTAAGGGTAGCCTTTTTCTGGTAGTTTGAATAGGGGGACCCAAATACCCACCGCCAAATATTCTAATCCTGATTATGGGGACCCCGAAAAGGTACCTATAATTTTGGGACATCCCCATGTAGATCCTAGTACAACACCTCAAAATTGCTGCTACCAGTCAGTTGAGTGAGCATGTGTTGAAAACATGTTGCAGATGCGTCCTCCCCGCGGGCTTCACATTTCGCATTACCGTGCACTCCAAAATTCTCGTCCGCGATTTCGAGGGATGACCAAAGTCTCATGTGTTTGCGACTCAAGCACCCCAAGTCTGTGCCAATATCAGGCACTCACGGCAGAGTAACCCTGTTCATGCCCTGAGCGACAACTCCCCGTGCTGAGGCTTCTACATGGGACGCGATTGGGTCAAGACTTGGGTTGCTTGGACAGGTTTGGCGCCCACGGAGCCCACAACACTTGATTTCAGCAACAGTGCTGCGGACCACGTTGAACAGCCTGTTTTTAATTTCAGTCTGTATTAGCAAGGGGTCTTGGGGCTCGTGCAACTTCGGGCGGGAATCCACGCAATTTGCAGAGGCGCGGGTTCGGGAACATGCTTGCGGTTTCCAGGCCAGGGTCTCAGCAGATAAGTATGAAGCACTTTGAAGGGTTTGAGCAGCATAAGTTGCACTGCTGGCAGGACGAGCTGCGTTGCCTTTAAGGGCATGGAAGTTCATATGATGTTTGTGCCCGTTGTGGGGTGCAACTTTTCGAGCTCCAGGTTGGCGCTTACTTTGAAATGTAATGTAGCCGCATGAGCAGCGGTTGGGGACATGTTGCAGAATCATGCCGATTTCTTCTAGTACAGTCAGTTTCGGGGTAAAGGAAAATCAAAATCCTAGCGTGTTTTTTGCAGGTCTTGCATTTAGGTGGTTCAACTGCTCACCCAGCAAATTTCAGCCTTCATGCATCGCAATGCAGTTTTTGGTTGGGCACGCTGACATTCACCTTAAACTCTAGAGCTGCTAAACTCTGATACCTGATTAAAAACCTTACAGCCCTAAACCATAACCTTAACCCCAAACCCTGCAGGGGGTCGTAAGCTTCGTCCGCCGTTGAGGCGACATCTAGCAATATCTGTGTTTTACAAATTTACCCGCACCCGACCCTACGAACTTGCTGGTTGTCAGTATGCTCGGTAGAGAATGAAAAGATAGTAGCCTGAATGTATTTCCCGTTCAGGTAGTAGTTTCCAAGCTCTATTTCACCACTTCATGCACCCTAAACCCTAAACCCAGCAAGCAGAGAGCAAGGCCTCTCACCGAATCGTCCACATTCGGGTTTCATACATGCTTGGGGGAGAGGGAGGTATGCACTGTACAATATAGTGCCCTATATGCTCCCGATTTGAGTGTGCTCTACAACTCTTGTAGATCTCGGTTCAATCCAGTCAAGCCCTAAACCCTATGACTGTTCTCAATCCTGTTGGGACTTTGCAGTTTCAACTCCTCCGTGGTCCGTTTTGCACGCTGAAACCTAATGCCTTCGGGCTTTAGGTTACAAGAGGTTGGTGATAGTTGTCAAGTTTGCCTGGAACGTAGAGGCCCATTGGGGGCTTTTTAGAAGACTGCAGTCTTTATAGTGCCCCTTGGGTTCCTTACTCTTTGGGGAGCGTACAGCCCCCTTTGTGGACAAAGACAGTTGCTTTGCCTGCTCGGCGTGACCCTTCCAACAGAGGCCCAGGATGTGGTTTCCTAAACCCTATCATAAAATCCGCTACATAAGATTATTATAAAAGTTTTGGTAGGTTGCATAGGAGCTATGAGCACCAGGTAGTCCTCTGAAGAATACCATTCGGATTTCAATGTCAGGCATGCACGGGCTTGGTGGAGATGGCTTGATAGAGTGAGACAAGGTATAGGGACCTAGATGATTACCAATATCAACTTGAAGCCTTTTTGAGGTAGCCTGTACCATTGCGATACTAACAGACTGGGAGCACAACATTGGCAACTTTTTTTCCCTGACACTATCTACACACCTGCATGCGTGCAAGGGCGGCTGGCCTCAATGCAAGGTAGTGTCCCGGACCTGCGCACAAAGGGGAAACAGCCACCCGAAGCCTGTTTATCCATCCCGGCCTGGCTGAACTCCCTACAAGACGGTACCTCAGGAGCTTCTTAATTAGCACTATGCACTCCAGGGTTGAGGTTTAGTATCAGCCGCTTGGTGGCATGTGGTTGTCAACATCGTGCTGCTATCAACCCAGAATAATCCAATGAGGCTAAGTTCTAAGCTCCACCATTGAGGGTATGGGGTTCAGAAAGCAAGTTGGAATCATAGTAGTAAGAGTGCTAGTAAGAGTGAGCATTCAGTATATGAGTAGGGCGCCCGAAACACATTTGGCGCGACGTCGGGTGAGGTCGTTACAGTTTGCAGGCCTGCCAATACAAAAATGCTGGGTTGCTGTTAAGGAACTTACACTACGTTACCATAGCAAAGAAACCCTATTATTTACTATATGCCCACATCATGTCAACTTAGTTTAAGCTCCTTAACAAAAACTCAGGTTCTTCGCTGGGAACATGATCTCCTGACGAAGTGGCCGGGTTCAAAACGTAGTGTTAGGACCTTTTTGTTGGATTTGTGTTGTTTTTTGGGATATTTTGGGTGTGCAGTTTCCTGTAGTTGCACAAGGACATGTGACAGCGTACTGTTGGTAGTTCTTCAGGCTCCTACATCAAATTCACATGAGACAATTCGGAGTCAAGGCTTTTCTGAGCAGTTGAGAGAACAATGATGATGGATGAGGTTTTGCAACATCTTATTGCCCATTGCACTGCAGCAACTGGAGTCTAGCTAAGTGAAACTTCCTTCTTTTTGCAGTAGTGCTACAGAGCATGGGGCTTAGTTGGGAGTCGTCACAGTATCTTACAAAAGGTTTTGCCTGTTCAGATCCAGCTCTGTGCCAATGGCCGTTACTGCTTACGGTTTAGGGTTTCAGGTTTAGGGCCTAGGGTTTGAGGTAGGTTTAGGGTTTTAGGGTTTTGTGTTTGGTCAAAGCTCTGGCAAGGAACTGTCAGATGTCGAGAATGTGAACAGCTTTGGAAAAGCGAATGATTCATTTCAAGCATTGCAGAGTGCGGCCTGAAAGGTCCGTCTATTAGAGAGTGACTTGTATGTAACATCCCTAGTAGACTGGTCCAGGGAAGAAGCTTGCCAAAAAGCAACCAATCATGTTTTCCCAGCGACAATCTCGACTTGAACCCGTATTTGCGGCCGCTTGCTTGAAATTGAGGAACCATTGAGTCCTCATAGCTGTGGTAGAGCTGTTTGGTGTTTGGGCTAGGTGGTGAACCTGAGGTTCCAGAAATCCTAAAGGCGCACAGCAACACAACGTCTCTTACCAAAATGTGCCAGTATGGGTACTCCACAGCCAGCCGGGGGCTGATCTCGCACCGCGGTCCCCACAACTGGAACAGAACAGCCTCTACGATATGTATGTATGTAACGGGGGGTTCCCACAAATGAGCTTATACGGGTTCCTGTATTTGGGTACCTGTTGTACTGCAGATTCTTACAGTTATCTGGGATTCTGGATTTTTTTTGTAGAAGCAAATCGGGTCCTTGTATTCTTGTCCATCATATATGAGCAACAGACTTCTGGGCCAGCCCCCATGTATTTTTACATATTCGTATGCATACATGCATGCAGGCAAGTTTGCTTACATGTTCATCCACGTAGTATTTGTGTGCCCGTTGCTTGACATTAGACAATATACCTGGGCACGCCTGGGCGGCAGTTCTGTGCCTTCCAGCAGGGATGTCTAAATCAGACCAAGACCTGGCATCCCACGGCCAGCACCAAGCCAAGACCAACAACCCTTAGGGTTTAGGGTTTAGGGTTTAGAAGCCTCTCAACCCTGAGCCTCTAGAAGCTAAACCTGAACTTCAAATCCGTAAGCACCCAGCCCAAGATGAAAAACTCTAAAAGAGGGCCTCTAAAACTTGGTCCGCTAAACCTGGAGCATGCTGTCCCAAAAGTCCTTACATTCCTGACTCAATGAGGTCGTTCATCAAGCTAGAGGCCTTGTTCCCCTCACACGCAGTTTCGGGTTTAGAGTTTAAGAGAAGCCCCCCAAAAGGAGGCCCATGACTTCGAGGCAGACTACACGCTAAGCCTTATAGGCCTCAGAGCTTCAACAAAAACCATTAGTAGTTTCCATTTTCTTTTCCATTATCCTTATGTAACCCCAATATATTATAGTAGTTTCCATTTTCTTTTGTATTATGCCCCTCCCCCATTAACATGGGAGCCTCACCTGAATGTCGCTCAGGATTGGCGATCCCTACATGCGACTCTTCCGGAAGGACAAGAAGTCCAGCCAGCCCTTCTGGACCAGGACAGCAGATGAGAAAACATGATTGTACAGGGGTCCTCTAAGGATTATGTAGGGGTTATCGTAGGGTTTAGCGAATGGGATAGATGATACAGATAGTAGGTAAAAATGAGAATCAGATGGAAAACATGGCACACGACATGAACTCTGATGATTTACAGGGATATCTCAGTCTCACTGGTAGGGAACGGGCTCAGGGAATGGGATAGACAGATTGATTCTACCGATGTTACAGGAAGCTGGCAAAACAAGCATCAGACGGAAAAGACATTGGAAAATGGATGGCAACTGTTGTTGGTGGGTAGCCCCCTTTGCACGGAATGAATGACCTGCGAAAACGAAAAAAAAAAAACAAAAACAAGTGGAATCTAGCATCTTGTTTAGGCTATATATATATGTATGTGGAAAACAAACAGCCAGCTAATGCATAATCAGGAATTTAGCTTTCCGGGCGTACTTGCTTGAACGAATGTAAAAGAAAATGGGCACCACCACATTATTGGGGTTTTGGATTTGCATACGTGAAGGAAGGGGAGAGAACACGAGTAGTACTATAAGATTGTTTTGGGGGGCTTACTAACTCATGGTTGGGAAAGGAGGTGTCGGCGGGCTGGCTATGCCTATGGGGATTCTATAGGAACTGCTCCAGCGTTACATGCCCTCTTCTTCGCGACGCGTTTGCGAGTTTAACGGGTTGGGCTTGGTGTATTCGGGGGGTTCCGCCCGAGATTTGGTGATGTTACACTTGTGTATTGCTGTCTGCTGCCTTATCCTCAAAGTAACCCTAGACCCTAAACCTTAAATTATGCTGACAATTCTAACCTCCGCCCCAGATCTTGTTTCACGGTTTTAGTCTACGGAGTAGAGGGGGTCTCAATAAAGAACCAAGGGGTGGGGTAGGACTAGGTAGTGCAGGTTGTGGTATTCGGGGTTTACGGTTTAGGGATTAGGGTAGGACTAGGCAGTGCAGGTCGTAGTACTAGTAGTACAAGTAGAAAGAAACTTATTAAACTCGGGACATTTCCGGGCGGAGAATATTATTGCTGTCACCGGTTTATCATTGCCGATGGACCTTGTTTACACCTTTTCGGGCTCCGAATTTGTTACAAATGTAGTCTTCCAGGATTTTTCTGGCCTTGCAGCAAGATATTACTGTCACCTTCTTCATTATTGCTAGCATAACAATACCTCCACTGCTATACGCATCTGGGCATACCACTATAGGAGATGTTTTTGAGCTAGCCTTTCAAGTGCTTGTTTTCTGTGGGCTCCCGGGATACTTGTTTGCCCTGAAATATTCAGACTTTGCAAGAGAATGCTCCAACAGGCACCCATGATCTTAAGAAGTCCTCATCCATGTTCACGCTAGTGCGGGTGGTATGCGAGACCATTGATGGAAAGCCGCACCGCCTAAAGTTGAAAGTAGGGTTCAGCACTTCGGGGGCTTGAAGATAGTGCAGCATTTCCTCATCCACTCTGGGTAAGAAGACAATAGCGAAAGGAGGAAAGAATACGTATAGTAGCCCGTATCTAATTTCCTGGAATAGGCCAGTTGCCATTTTCTTTTCATTTCCCAGGTCCCATGCCTTCATTCTGCACGACCAACATCCAAAAACAAAAAATGCATGTGCTTGTGCACTGCGTCCTCCCCCCAACTATTCTCCCGCCTCCCCCAACCAGCCACAGGCCACAGTGGGCGGGCATGTAGAGGACGCTAGATCTCTACGCATCTCTACAGAATCTCTACAACCGCCATGCTTCCCTAAACTCCTGAAATCTTTTTATAATCTCTATAACTCCATGTTAAAAATCCTAGTTTGTTTTTTTTAAAACATGAACCCTCATACCCGCATAGGTTATATCATTAGTCATCCCCAAGGCCCAAAGCAGGGAAAGGGTGGAAGGGAGGAGCGGGGGGAGGGGAGAGGGGGGAGGGGGGGTGGGGGCGTGCCAGTGCGCAACCATACATAGAAACCCATGAGCCCCAGTCTCCATGTTGTTTTTCCGCCCATTTCTCCCATTTCTTTCTTCGCTCGTCTAACTTCTTTAGGACCCAACATCCCTCACTCCAATATACTCCCCATATGATCCCTGACTATTCACGGGTAATGTGGGTCCAACAACATGTAGAATAACGATCTTCTGTTTATTATTATTATTATTACATTATTATTACTATATTAGTATTATTATTAGTATTTGTGTTGGCCATTCTTTCACTTGGTTCTGGGGTGCAGGTTAAGCATCACCGTTTATGACCGCAGGTATACCCCATATATGATTCCCCCCAAAACCCTAATTCCATATATTCCTTGTTATAACCTTAAGCGCCGGTAAGCCGACATCAGGCCGTTCCAGCCTTTCTCAGTGCCGCGACACTCTTCTGGATGATGATTGAGCACCAGCGTAGAAGGAGTTCAACAAAGAATGTTGGAGTTTTGTTGCGGTCTTAGACGATTATTTAGTTATATCTCTATATATATATATATGGGGATATAACATGGCTTGGTGCTTCCAACAAATCAGGCGCCCCTTTTCGGAGTTCCTGTGAGGCGGTGGGGAAGCCGTATATGTTGGTCTATATTAGGGCCCCCGGCTTTCTAAGCATTGTATGGAAGAGCCCAATGTGGTAAATGCAGGATGTGCTCATCGTGCCCCCTACCCAATTTGAACCCCAAAATACTGCAGTCCTTTCTGCTGGGACCCCCAAAATGGTACCCCTAATTTTGGAAAACCCTAAACCATAAACGTATGGGGTTCTAGGCAGATGTTGTGAAAGACTGCAGCCTTGCAAGATCAGGCTTAGCTTTTTGACAATCGAAAGTTGTAAGAATGATCATAGCGACTTCTAGCTAGCTGCTGCGCCACGGTTGGGCCCTGGTTGAGGCTTGACGCCATTAATCTTTCGTGACAACATCCAACAGGCTCAAAATGGTGCAGAGTGATGGGTTCGCTATTGTTTCTAGCGTTTTAGCTAGGTTGAAAGGATGCTTTGGACTCGGTATCGCAACTTCGTGGTAGGGATCACAGTCTTCAGGCCTGGTTCTTCAGGCTTTTGCAGGCAAGAGAAACAAGCTCCATGTAAGTACCCTGTCGGCTTCATGGTCTTGACGTGCCAAATTTGTGGCAGGGTTCCTGGCACTGCAGGGCTACATCGCCCACATTTGGTTAATCTACATGCTCCAAAGCCCCAAGGCTCATTGCAGGAAACCCGAGGCCTGAAACCAAAGAACACATGAGCCATAGTCTAAACTCCTTAAGGGGGATACTAGGAGTTTAGACTATAGAACACATGTTTTCGGTAAGGCTAGTTCGGTCGCTTTGAGGTCCAGCGCCATTAAGACCCAAGTTGTACTTGTAACCTGCGCGTGGAATTGCGTTGTAGCCGCAGCAGCTATATTTAGTAGACATGCGGGAAGAGAGAGTTTAGGAGCACATTTGACACGTACTGCATGTCACTGCACAGTACTGGGTTGCGGTTAAGGAACTTAAATTAAGTCACTACACTGGGGAAACCCTATTATTTATGTACCCCATTATGGTAACTTAATTTAAGTTCCTTAACAGCAACCCAGACTAACTAAGTAAAGTTGACCTGCAAGGAGCAGTTTTGTACAGTCTGGCTCCACGCTGTTGGGTGAATTCTTTAGCTTCATGATAAAAGGAGCTTGAACAACACTCTCACCTCCGGGAAAAAGAGACACGGGCCAAGGGTGCCGGGTGCCTGATGAGTACAGTATCATGCACCGCCTGGGTATGCAGGAAGCCACCGTAGGTCCCAGCTTCATGAATAGGTGTTCTTGGAGGCCAGTCTACAAGTCCTTTGAAGCAGGGGGGCCCATATGCCCTCTCTTCAGGCCTGGAACCATGCCAGTCTAAGGCTCATACTGGCCCTGCGGGCATCAGGGTTTTGAGCCTAGTAACCTTCAGAAGCCTTGTACTTGCTGGGGAAACCCTGAGTCTGGGATAAATGGGTCCAGGGTATGGCTCTTGGATCAACCGAGGCCTGGCACAGAGAGACGAGAAGGCCGGCCTAAAGCTACAGAAGCAGTCGTTCAAAATCGGCTCAATGGCAACGGGGTTAGGGGCATGGATGGCTGTCCGGTGATGGTGTCAAGGGTTTTGCTTTCAAGCTTCTTTTCCTTGGTTCGGGGTTTAGCTTTAACCAGGCAGTTGTTCCTGCAATGGTTGACGTCCTGCACTAGGACATAGGCCACACAAGCTATTTCGGACAGCTTTCAGCGCAACCAAGTCAGTGCTTTGAAGCTGCGCCGGCATCTCGAAACATTTAACTTGCTGGGATTTGGTAGGGAATAATGGAAGATGTTATATAGGGGTTACATAGAGACTATATACTATAGAACCTTATTCTCTATTTACCACGAACAGGTTAAGGACCCACAGAGGGTAGGGTGCTTGTAACAGGCTTGCTAAGAGAGAGGCCACTGACTTCGAAACTTGAGTCTGCCAGCATGTTGGCGAGTCCAACGCTAGTTTGGGGTCATCCATACCCTGAACCCTAAACCCTAAACCCTACAGCATTCCACAAAGAGCGCTTCTCAGGGCCAATGGCTTGGAGTTGAGGCTTTCAGGGCTACTTCGTTGCACATGCGCGTAGCGAAAGAGTTCATCAGGGTCTTCACCATTGATGAAGCATAGAAGCCCAAACGTTAAACGCGCTTGTAAGCGACAAGTTTCTAATGCAGAGATTGTATTTGGCTCAAAGATGCGTAACGATGCAGTTTGTTGGTTAAAGGTTCTGTCGCTTGAGGTTCGCGCAGGGGAACCTACCTAGGAAATGGTGCAGGTTTCTTGCTAAGCCCTCAAGCCCTAAAGTTGTTGAGGGGTCTCTGATGAGGACTCGTACCAGCTTGATTTTCTGACTGCAGAAAAGAAGCGTTTTCATAGTACATAATCCGACAACAAGGAACTGACCACCAAAACTGTACCTCCCCAATTCTGCTCAACTCAAAGTGAACCGAACGTCTTATGGGGATACAAGAGTTTCATCACGGAGTCATTGTGCATTTCTTGTTCTAGTTGTAGTACCTTAGACCAGCCTTACTAGGTCGGGCCTCACAAAATGCCAGTCAAATGATGTCACAATTCCCAGAGCCTTCATCCGCCCTACTGGTCTCATCTCAGGGGTTCAGTCCCTCCAATCCTTACACACTTGTCCTACGAGTCTCTTGGTTTGGGAGGCTTTCCCTTTCTGACCTCTTTGCCTTGTCTCAGAAAGTGCACAAGAGGGACGAGAAGTCCGAACTGCTCGGAGAGATGCCGAAGGTCGAGTCTGCAAGGATACGCCCCTGGGATGTTTCACCCTAACACACCATATAACCAACCTAAACATACCCGAAAATGGCCTTGAGCAGATCTTATGTACATGGCAGCAAAGATTGCATGGGATCTCATAGCGAGAGTCAGGGTTTGACTGTGGAGGTCATAAGTACCCAGCCGCATTCAAGGCTTTGGCTTTGTGGGCTTCGGACTTAGGGTTCAGGGCCAGGGTTTAGCGTCCAGGCTTCGGACTAAAGCTTGACAGTCTGAGGTGGTCATGTTATTTTGCGGAAGCATGCTTGTGTGGAGGCTTGAGTTTGGTCGGTCCTGTTATCGCTGCCGCTGCTGGTGCTTGCACTATCATGCCTCGCTGGATTCCTACCATGATGAATGCTATTACTGGCTTGTTCTTTGGGAGCTTTTATAATTTCCCCGGTGATTTTGTGGAGAACCATAATCGTAAATAATTGTCGAAGGGCTTGAAGGACAAGCCGGACTAGAATTTGCTGATCCCTGGTTTGATTGCTTTTATTGTTGTTGCTGATGTTATTCTTCTCACCACCAACACTACTGCTTCGCATTGCACGATGCCGGTGGGGTCTAGAGGTCCTGGACCTCGTCACTGATGAAGACCCATAGAACATAGGCAACATAGGTTTCCCAACATCAGGGGTACCCTTTTGAAAGTCCAAAGATTCTGGCATTTGGGGGTCTATGTTGGGGTGTCCCCATTTACGGAAACGACCATATGTCTTACTGCAGGTGTCGCGAGTAGTGCATGCAGGGCTGGGTTGTGTGTGCGAGAATCAGGGGTTAGATAGGGAATACTGTATAGGTATATTCCCAGTAAGAACTTGCATTAGTTAAGGGCCGCTTTTGGAGTGCCCCAGTTGGCCAAGAAGTGCGGTCTAGGTTCAGCTCTTAGTCCTACATGCTCATGATTACTCTAGATCGTTCGCGTGTTATATAGCTCAGGAATACACCACCTAAATACCAGAATCTGAGGCCCTTTCGCCGCCGTCACAAAGGAGGCCGCTGCTTCAGCTCTCAATTATTTCTGAAGAGCAGGAACCTGACCCAAAGCTTGTCAAAGCAAATCCTGAGGCATATTCCTGGAAATCCTTGATGTGTGGCTTAGGTTGAGGTTTGAAGCTTTCTCCTCTGCAACATTGATTTAGGCTAGACCCTTCCCTCAGTGCCGCTATGTATGAATGTTTCCTTGTGCGAATGTAATATGAGAAGGGGCTTTACACAGGGTTTTGTGAATGGCCAGACGTTCCGACAGTCCCACCACAAATTGGGCTTCCGTGAGCATGCCTGGCCCATCTCCTCCCTGAGGCGTCATGAAAGCAACAAAGATAGGAGCATGGACTATGTTGTCAGGAGTTTCTGGTGTTTGTTTTGGCATGTTCATGTCTTCTTTCCCTTCTTGATCTACGACTATCCGCACCGTTCACCTTTTTAAGGGGTGTGGAGCTTTGCAGCAAGTAAGAACTACTACCGGGCCACATCGAGCATTGCCTTAGACTTTAGACCTCTGAACTGTGGCCCGTACCCAAATCCCTGCATCCCAACAGCCTACCTGAGAATTTTTTAGAACTGCTAGGGTTTAGGGTTTAGGCCCCGCACTTCCCGTTCGACGGGGTTTTCATTGGGTCATAACCAGCCTAACGGACCCAAAGACCTTTACACTATGAACAAGCGGTAGCCCATTTTGCCAACGCCAGGGCAAGTACTCCGACATCACTGAGTTTTTCCGCGTCAAGGCTTCCTTCTATGTCCCTTTTTGAAGGTTTAGAGGTGTTGGGCTAAGGAATCAGGAGTTCAGAACTTCTGGACTTGGATCTGGATTTAGGTTTCAGAGGGTTCATTCTGAGATTCAGGGATTTGCAGCATGTGAGTTTTGTTTTCGGATTAGGGTGGTTGGGGTCATTTGGGATGCTGCCAGTTCCTCGTTTTGAAGGTGCGGGTGTTACTTCTTCCCAGCATTACAGTAAGAGCCGAAGCCATAAACCTACAAACCCTTAAGGTTAGTTATTGAGTTCAAGCACCTCTCTACAATGCCAAGCAGCTAGCATTTGCCCTGTAGTTTTTTCTGGCCGTCGTGGTACAAAGCTAGCTCGGCCGCAATGAACGCTTACTGGCTGTTTGAAAGGCATGAAAGATTGTTTGTCTGCAGTTTGTGAGACCCAGTGTTCGGGGTGTTCTGCACCATGGCTACTATGCTGAGGAGAAGGCCGCACGAGTGGTCGCATTGTTCTTGCTGTGGCCCACCTATGCCCATGCCGGGGGCATCTCCCACACGTAGACTGGTTAATGCCTTCTGGAAGAGCTGCTGCGCTGTATGTGTGAGTTGACACCAAGAATGCTCCGTCATGTACCATAGAACTTCAGAGTCCCTTTTGCCAGAATCCTAAGGAGGGACCGCATCTTCTTGGAGACCTGATGTAGTGACCGAGGGGTAGATTGCAATGGAACCAGCAGCGAGCATCACAACAATTGGGGGAACAGGTTACCGGGGGTTTGTAGGGATTAAAGGAAAAGAGTCCCTGTATAACATATGCCCGAAATCCCTACTACTACCCCCCCCCCCCCCATTAAGCTTAGAATTACAGGCGTCAGGTCCTGTCGGTGTCTGGGTTCTGGGAGCTTCGGGTGTTGCAGTGAAGCGTTCCAGGTTGGTTTTCTAGAGTTTGCCTGTGTGTTAAAGGGATTTTAGAGGGAACCCTCACAAGCTTGAAGTAGATATTCTTACTATGTTCCTGCTACATTCTTGGGTTTCTCTGTTTGGGGTTCCCATTAATGTCCGTTTATGTGTGGAGACAAGGGACGAGAGCTGCAGGTTTCAGAACCCAAGTTTGGGCGTTCAGCCAACCGTACCAGAGACTTCCCTAATTAGGGATCCAAATAGCCTAATGTAGGTAATGTGTGTATACTTGGATCATGCCCCGTCCCAAACCTTGTCGAACATGCCATAGAGAACCCAACTCAACTTGGAAAGCTTGCAGTCTGCCTCGTCACAGGCCAATTGTTGCAATGCCAGGGAAATTCTACAAAAGGGAACCACTAGATGGCACTTTGGGATAATTGGGAATCTCCCTTCTTGTGGTATACGACCCCCACTTATAAATAAAGTTGGGGGCCTGCCAAAGTACCACCAAGAACCACTATCTGGATGCGCATCAGGGATCCTTGCTACTTGTTCTCAAAACTCTATGCCCTGTCGCACGTTAGGTATCCCTTGTATTTTTCGGGGTACGTATACCTTTTTTTTTGTGGAAATGCGACTCTTTACTCCAAACAGGCTTGTTCAACATGTTCTTTCCTGTGACTGTTGCAGCATTCTAGAGACATGCAAGCCAATGCCCAAAGGCACCCAGTTCATAAGACATGCCTCTCCGTGCTACTTTCCAACACGTCTGGATGTTCACCAGCAGTCCAAGTGTCGAGATGAGTGACATGCCGCATAGGATAAACAATGGTTTCCCACCCAAATCACCCATGGTTTTTGGGCCGAGGGGACTTTTAGCACCGAGTGAGGGAACTAACCTAGTCATAGCCATAGTAACGATGGCTAGCAACAATGATTGCCGTGTTGGGAGGCGATTAAGGTGTGAAAAACATCAGCTCCATCATTTAATGCCCAGAGAAACGGAATCTACGTTGATTCCGAAAACACACATGCCACACCACAAAGCGAAAAAAAGAACAAACAAAAAAAACACAAGAAAAAGCAAACTCTACTCCCGCGACAAAGATACAATCCCGTCGACGGACTCCATAACCTTTTGATGGTCAGCCGGGAGTTCTTTTATTACGTTTGCATTGAAAATGCTGAACCTGAAAACCCTAGACTCTGAACCCAAACCTCACACCTCGCCTGTAATTCCATTTTCATGCAGTCAAATCTTCCAGGGTTTTGAAGCTGCCCGCTTAGAGACACAAGGAGTTACAGGCAGTTGTAGAATACGAAACGTCATATGGGTGGTTGTCAAAATCATGGTCCCTTTTTGGATCCTTATTATAGTACGGCACCTAATATTTAGGGTACCCAAAAAGGGATCATAATTTTGACAACCACCCATACCCCTTACGATGATGAATGCAGTTGTTTGTTTCGACGGCGGTCCCCTAATCATAAGTCCGCTAATCCTTAAACCCTAGAGCACTCCTCGCTCTTTTCGCAGGCGAGCACACAGCCGGAGGCGCGCGCGCCTGAGGCCGAAGAGGCCGAAGAGGAGGCCCAAGGCGGGGCTCGCCTTGAAGTTTGGGTTCAGGTCATAAGGGTTTAGGGTTTAGGGAGAGGAAGGAGAAAGAGAGAGAGAGAGAGACAGAGCGAGACTGCCCCCATCCAGTAATCGCTGGCAATAGGGTTAATGTATTTTGCGATAGATATGTTATAAGTAACATAATCCGTATCCTGCTGTTATTGGGTGGGGACAGTACCTAACCCAGATCCTACCATCCTTATTTCCGACATCCCTGAGAAACGGACCTTGGAAGCGGCCTGGGCCTGAGATCGCCACTCTGTAAACGCGTGTCAACTGGAAGTATCAAGACGAAGCATTGCACCCTGAAACCTATAGTCCCCCTTACGCAGTTAGAATTTGGCTTTGGGTAAATTACAACAAGATCCCCATTTACCCCATATTCCATCTATTTAAGGGGGACTTTGAACCCTATAGCGTGGGCTGTTCAGGTGTTAGGGCGTCGGGCTTGTAGCTTGCAAGGTTGTCGGGGTGCTTTCGAGGCTTAAAGGGTCATGAGAGCTGAGTCTGCCGCGTGGTCATCACGTTGCTTTCGTTGTGTGAGCTGTCTGTGGTAGCAAGCCTGCAAACCCGGCATTGTCAAGAGTCCTACATCTAAAAAAGGTTTTTACGAAATCTCTAAGGCTTGAACTCTCCGCACTTAACCCCAACAAAACTTGTGCGGCGTTTCACACAATGTAACAACCCGCGCCACCCGATTCTCATCCTTCTCGGGGAAGTTCCATACCCTGCTCAATTCCCGGGTGCCCCCCCCCTCCCCCACCACCCTCGAATCTAAAGCCTGAAACCGAAACCTTAAACCCACAAACCGCAACCTTCAACCCTAAAACCGAAACCTTAAACCGCAAACCCTGAATCCAAAACCCTAAAGCCAAAAGATCCCTAATCCCTGAATCCCTACATCGCTGAATCCCATATATCCCTATAGTTCCCGTATCCAGTTAATTTTCCATTTTCTTTTCCATTTGATTCTCCATTATTGGGGGGGCTAATATCCTTACACCCTAAACCTAAACAGAATTTCCATTCTCTTTTCCATCGTCCCAATATAACCCCTAATCCGTATACAATCCCAGATAGAATACGGGGTATATAGGGTATCTTATTATATACCCAAGGCCATATTCTATTTACTTAAGGGGTATACAGCCTAAACCCTAAACCCTAAAACCTCAAAGCTGCTCCATCCCGAAGCCACCAAACCTCCCAGCACCGGGTCCGTGGAAGGTGCTGCGGAGGAGCCCGCACCAACGGTGGCCGCTCCTGAGGGAGAAGACGTAGCAATTTGGCCTTGGTTTATAGTTCCCCTTAAGTAGGTTGTAGATAGAATATGGAATTGGCCCATATTCTAATTCGTAAGACCTCCACATGCCCCATATTCTATCTTCTTACGCGGGACTATAGCTTAGTTGCTGAACTTTTGTGGGGGCATATGTAGATACATCTACGAGATATTGCCACCTAGCCTTTGTTCAGAGCATCCTTGCCTCAGGGGTTCAAGACTCGGGTGTCGGGTGTATGGTTCCGGGCTTAGGGTTTGAAGCTTTTGGGCGCCTAGTTACCTAAATTGGGGGGTTACTTTAACCATCAGTGGTAGGAAGTTCAAGGACACATACACAATTCAATAGTGGGCCCAGCTGTGGGGGTAGTCACTCTCCTCCCCACTCATGTTTCCACACTCCCAGGTCTATTTCTGTGAGTGTGGGGTGTGGTCAAGAAATAAGCCCTGTAGCATGAGCGGCATATTATGGTTTAGTATTGGCCTCCAAGATACTGTACCAAATGAATACACGGACGGATTCGCCGAATCATCTCTCATTCGTCCGAAGCTGGCCTGATCGTCCTAGTCAGCGAATAAGGATCTTACGGGTATGAGAAGTAGGACAATCATTGGAGCAACTTTAATTACGTCGATGCAGACCATAATGATGAGCAACAACATTTAGAGCAGGCTTTTCTACAGGCTCGAACACCTGTCTAACCGAACTGCGGTCTAGATGCCGTACACAGATCCTGCCAAAAAATACAGCAGCTGCATCACAGGAACCCAGTAAACCTGGAAAAACATCTGCTTAACCGTTGACATGTCCTTTCAGTACCGCACCCTCAACAACAAACGCTTGACCCCAAACCTGTGATGCTCAACTGGACATCCCGGCATCCCCTGGCTTTTTTACGCAGAGCAACGGAGAATTGCACGGAAAGCTGAGTGGAACAAGACATTACAACTGGGCTCCAAGAGGCATGTAGAGGGATTGTAATTATAGGTAGGTCATAGGGCTGCCTTAAGCATGTTGGAAAACCCTACTCTACTCTCAGCATGCTTCTTTTGAAAGACCCTCAAACCATGAAAGACGTGAAGCTCCATATCCGAGCAATGTTTGGTTGTCACCGTGACATGAGTTGCTGCATTATTGCTTTGAGCATGAAGCAACCCTACAGCAAACCTTTCAGCGTCGTCTACAGCTTCGTTATTGTCGCAGGCTGCGCAAGTATCACTGGACGTTCTGCAACGCACATGCCTGCATATGTTCGGTTCATGACGATCACCGTTCGCATCCACAAGTTCACATTCGGCACGAAAATATACAAGTTCAGGCTAGGGCGCTAGGGCAAGCACAATGGAATTTGGCATCTATGTGGTTGAGGTATAATAGGGGCGTACCAGTATCCCTTGAGCTTCTTCATTTTCCAATTTTGCGTGCCATTCGAGCCAGCCACAGGCACCAGAAGGCGAGGGAGACGAGGCCGCCATTGGAGGCCAGGACCTTCGACATGCATTTTCTGCAAGGTCCCCCCAGGATTCTTCAACATACATTTGTATTCTTCAGGGTGGATATACCTTCTAGACACGCACCTTCAGGTTTCAGACATCACAGACACACCAACGCTTTGCGGGACAGGTGGGTTCTCACAGAGCGTACCCTAGGATTGTCAGCATGCATATCCGTAACACAGCTTGTGCTAGATGTCACTTTGTGGATTCTCGGGATGCAGGGGGTACTCGGATGCTAGGTGTCCGCAAGGGATCCTTGAGAGACTGGCGAGTTCAGGACTTATTGGGTTGAGGATTTGAGCTGCTAGGAGTGTTGGGATTTAGGGCTTCAGGCGGTTCAGGATTTCAAGGTCTAGCAGTGAGGTTTCCTCTCTTGTAGATGATTGTACTCACTGAATACCACTAGTCTAGGGTACCCTAAATCCTATACCGTAAACCCTAAATCCTGTGCCTGCACTGCTGTGCGATGCGCGTGTCTAAAGCCTTTGGGGTTCTCAGATGGACTTCCAGCTAGATCATCTTGACCCTGGTCCCTAAACCCTGAACCCTAGAACCTGCCGAAGCCTTAGCCTGAAACCTCAAACCATCCCCGGGATGTCCTTAATGATCTCAAAGGTCCTGGTGGCAAAGAAAATGGAAACTACTATTTAGGGTTTAGGGTTTAATTTTAGGGCTGCGGGCTTAGGGTTGGGGATATTACCCCAACAATGCAGAGTGAAATGGAAAGACAAATGGAAACTGCATGGATCGCATGAGACACGGTCAACAGTAGGGTTTCCAAGGGACCATTAAGGGTGGACATAGGGTTCCCTTCGGTAGCTTTGTATAGTCCGGAGTACATTCCCTAGGAGGAACCCATGCCCAGTAGTTTTGTTGCAGCTCTTGACTTTAACTCGGGCAGGTATATAGCTTATGCTTGGCCCCCCAAACTAATGACATGGGACTCCCTTTAAACCTTATGTATATCCCATGTACCCACGTGGACCCGACCCATTGCGGATACAAAAGTTCAATCCCAATGCACTTTGTGCTAGAATATGAATCCCTAAATCCAACCCCACATCCGTACACTACACCCGCAACCAAGTAAAACCCAAAAGTCCACCTGAAATCCCCGAATCCTTATTGAAGGTCGCCTTGCTCCCCCAGAAAGTGGTGCTCATCATCTGTGGTAAGTTATTGGTCAGATTATTGGGTCGGGTGACACAAGCTATAAGTAGTTCTAAGCCCCAAATAGCTCAAGGTGGGCATTAGCTCTCAATCCCAAAAATAAACACCCGCAATAGTTACACCATTATGTAGCTGGGGGGATATTGATTGTTATTAGCAGAAAACGAGGAAGTTTGTTCTAAAGGGAAGAGGATTATGCCCCAAACTTCAAATCCTTAACCCTTAAACCCTGCAACTACTTGTGCTCGGCCCCAGGTGAGGGCGCAGAAGCGGCCGAGGCGTTGAAGTTAACAAGTGCTGCTAAACCTGCTTTTCTCTTCTGACTGCCTCTAAAATGGGTATGTAGGGATTATCTAGAGACTATCCAAGGTTGAAGGGACATCTAATTTTTGTCGGTTCTCTGAAGCTTGACATGCGCACGGCTTCGCTGGCTAGGAATGGGTTTCACACAACTCTTGGCTGGACACCAAAGTAAGGGTCCTACCAGCTTGAAATGCAGGAGGACAGGACACCTGTTTTCAGACATAGTGTTCTAGGGTTCAAGGATGTTTTTGCAGGGCTGAAAGCTTTGGAGTTTGGAGTCTTGGGTTAAAACAAATTGGGCTCTGGTTCGGGCATAGTGGCTCTGAATTCAACACGGAAAGAAGATCGGTCCTATGGGTCCTGGCTCAGTCAAGCCACGATGAGTGCCCTGCTCAAAGTCACCGTCGCCGTCGCCGTCGCCGTCGCCGTCGTCGTCGTCGTCGTCGTCGTGGCGGTGGTGGTGGTGATGTTGTGGTGGTTAGTAGTAGTAGTAGTAGTAGTAGTAGTAGGAGGCCCCCGGCGGGGAAGAGATCCCCCAAACACAACACACACGTGCTTGAGGCAGTGAAAATGCTGGCAGGCGCCACTGAGCTTCATGTACATGCATTTGTAGCTTGAGCATTGACCCAAACGCATGTTTTTTTGGCATGCCCCCACAAGCCATCAAGGGATTGTGATTGAAAGTCCAACTCGCTACTCTGATAGTCAAATGTGAACCTGCATGGAAATTTAGAAAGATTAACGTGGCACTGATGTTCAACCACAAGAGCTCACACCCCAGAGCACTTGCAGCTTGCCGCGTCATGAGCATCATGATGCTTTTGTTCGGACGATACTATCATGACACTCTTGTTTCTAGTTGGGTTATACTGTCAGAATTATCATGATATTATTGTGTCTATTTGGGTCTTACAGTCATTTTCATCATGATATTATTGTTTCCATTTGTTTCATACTGTCATGATCATCATGATTGGCAGGTGCCCAGCGGGGAAAACGTACAATACCATTGTTTGATATCATTGTATTTCTGGTTCTTGTGGTTTTTCCCCGCCGGGTAAGTACTAGTAGTAGTAGTAGTAGTAGTAGCAGTAGTAGTAGTAGTAGTAGTAGTAGCGAGCAGGTTGTTCTGAAAAATGCAGCTTGATGGCAAGTGGAATGCGGAATGCTTGACGAGCATAGACGCACCGCACGTACGTCACACATACCGATGCTTCAGCAGTCGAGCTGAGCTTTACTCCTGCAAAGCCTGTCACCCTGGACAGTAGGCTGCAAAACCAGAGAATGTGTGTCTCCGGCATGTCCTGTGCAGATGGACTACGACTTCAAGACAGCCAACAAGCCCCAACTGAATCAAGAGCTTGGTATGGAGGTGCCGACCTGCTACATTCGACTGCTGGGTTCTGTGAGGATTGTGAGTTTACCCAGACCCCTATACCGTACCCATGTTTAGGATACTTCCTTTTATGACTAAGTAGTAGTTTGTAACCACAAAAAAGGTACCCGAGCAAAAACGGGTAAGGTACAGAGATCTAATTCGGGTTCAGCTTGCAGGTCTTGTTTGGGATTCAGGATGCACATGCTGCTAGCGTTGATATGACCATTGTTAGCATTATTGGTTTTGAAATACTTAAAAGGATTGTTGTTCCTACTGCTAGGAACAATAAATTTCTTGTTGTTGTTGATCTAGTATAGATATCAACGTTTTTAGAGCTCAAGTCGGTCGCTTGGGAAGTCTGAGAACAGCAAAGTCTTCTAGCGTGGAGCGTTAGGTGAACGATTTCTGAAGTTTGGTGTGTCATATTCTCAGGGTCGCGGGATTTTCCTACATACAGCAATCCACGTACACCATCCGCTAATTCCTTGTTCTGAAGCCACTGACCCCGCATCCTCCATGTAGCATTCAAGGGGCAAGTGGGATGCAGATCAAACTCACTAAGCCCAGAGCCCTAAGGCCCAAAACCATGAACCGTGGATCAGCCAAAAGAAGCGGACTACTGTAAGTGACCCTTGAGTTATTACGGGCTTAGGGATTCCACTGCTAAGGCATTGCTCTCAGAGGCTCAGGTGTACGCTAAGGTTCCTTACATTGCCTGACTGAAGGCTCCTTCGTGGTATGGCTGTGGCTTTGGGCTTTAGGGCATAGAGGTTCATTGTTTGGAGATGTTTGTAGGTTCTCGAGCGGTGAAACAAGGCTGAAGATAGGCCCTCCTGAAAGCCTGGAACTCCAAAAAGGGCCCCCCAAAAGTCACCGTCTTTTTACAAGCTTAGAGAAATGTATCTGCATTGCATCTCACATCTACATCTACAAGTTGCAGAGGCCTTCTCATTATACCGGACATGCCAAAGGTGGCACACAGGGCAGTGGCACCTCTCCTATTGTGGGCTCCAACCTGTCGGGCACAAGAAGTCACATGCGCAGCGAGAACTCGACTTGACTCAGATTTTTCTTGAAGGGCCCTCCCTCGTGAACCTTTGTCCATTTGAGTCGACCCACGGTAGCTTGAGAAACACTCCTGGCTTGTGAGGGTCTTTGCAAAATCCCAGGCTTGTTTGTGGAAGCCCTCGCATTTGGGATCATAAGTTTACAAGCCGGGGTCCCTCTCGAGAACCCGCAGCTGCTCGATCCTGATGCTGCACATGAACTGCTAAAGTTAGGGCGCAGATGCGCATTGGGGTCTAGGGTTTGCGGGAACACGCCAGGTGCTCAACAAATCGCAGATCCATCGCATGATTACCAGAACCTTCAAGGCCCTTTTGCGTTGTGTGCGTGCGTGTATCAGTGCTTAGGGTTGTCCGGGAGTATGAATACACAAGGGGCTTCAATATGGACCCCATTCATTACATTCCTTATCATTCCTAAACCCTACACCCTAAATTACATTCCTTATCATTCCGTATTCTAGAGCCTCCCTCAGAGGGACCCCCGCTGTTGGGTCCCCCCAACATGCGGATTCAGGGTTGCTGGCTTAGGCCCCAAAATCTGAATCCTAAGGCCTAGATCCTAAGCCCAAGCGCTTTAGATACCTATACCCACTGCAATGGGTCCTTGCTTAGTGCTAAAATTCTCGTTTTGAAGCCCTAAAGTAAAGCCTATATACGCCTTGAATCCTAAACCTTAATCCCTCTTTAGCCCCTCTATCTTTGGCTTCTACGTTAAAGTACAAGCCTGAATAAGGTACAGGGTACTTCGCATAGACCTGAAAAAATGACATTGGCCATTATTTGTGGCCCCTCTATTGCGCTTTTTAGGTGGGGTTTCCTGCGAAGTACCTAAATTTTGAGTTTAAGGCCTAATGTCTGTTTGCACTTGGGGTTTAGGAGTTGAGGGTTTTAAGGGTTCCTGGACCTCCCCAATACCCCTTATAATAACATGTACACCTATCATATTTGGGATCTCAAGGCTATTACTCTTGATATTCGGGAGGTCCGGATAACTTAAGGGCCTAAACATCGTGAATAGGATTCGAGGTATGTTGTGCTCCAACCATGTCAGCGTTGTAAGAGGATGTAACAGGGATTATTTACTGCCTAGTGGTCAGACTCAATTCGCGGGACTCCTGCTTTAGAAGCAAAGAAGTTTGCATAAGTACTAGGAGAAGGTGTCAGGGCAAGCGTCCTATCGCTCGAAAGTTGCAAGCATGCTGAAGTCATCTGAAGCTTAGGCAACAGTGTTTGCAAAATTCTGTGGGGCCCTTTCCAACTATCCAGAATCCCCGAGCATGAAGGCCGAAAGCATTGGAATATGTAAGTGGGTTTTTGGTCTCTACGAAAAAGCCCCAACTACTTAAAAAAGTAGCCTTCAACCCCAAAATGACATAGTATATAGTCCCCTTAAGTAGATAGAATATGGCTTTGGGTATATTATAATAAGATCCCCATATACCCAATATTCCATCTACTTAAGGGAGACTATAGGCTATTGTATGAGTTCTGGGGAACGGAACCGAAAAGCTGGATGCTGCAAGGCATGGCAAAGCTGGAAGGAGGCTGCAGAAGCGCACAAAAATAGATCTCCTAAAAAGGGCTTAGGTTTAGGATTTAGGGTTTAGGAGTTAGGGTTTAGGATTTAGGGTTTAGGGTTTAGGGTTTAGGGGGCCCCTGGGATATTGAATATTTTCCCTAATGGCTTTAACAAGGGACCCTTTATACTATTATTTGTTCAAAGGGTTTTAGGGGCCAACCCAGTAAAAAGTTGCATGAGCTCGCCCTACTTGGAGGGTCAGCGGGACATAGTAAGTAGAGCTAAGAACGGTGATAACTAGGGCTACTATATCTATGGTTCGTCGGGGTCATAAACCTGCTTTCTAAGTCCCCCGGACCTTCCAAGTAATATACACCGAAAGGTGAATCATAAAGGCGTAGTGGTTCACAGAGCAGGTTGCGCGTTTAGAGGCTATTGTTCCGGGTTGTGGGCGTATCTCATGCTTTCATGCTGTTTACATGTCCTTTTACACCTTTTACAAGGCACATCTGATTTGACAAGCTCTTAATCCGGAGCATGTTGAGGTCTTGCATTGGGGCCTACTCTGGATTTGTGCAGAGGGAAGATGGCTCCCTATGCCCAATCTTCTGCAACAACTGCGACGAAACTTCCTGTGTGTCTTGTGGGGCTACTGCTTTGGTTGAGTCCTAGCGTTGGGTGTGCTACAGCTGCGGGGCTTGATTGTTTCAATCTGTGGATCCCTCATTCATACTCAGGTTGAAGGGAAGGGCACGGCTCGAACGCACCGCTCACAGTTACAAAGGAGATCATCAACGCTTGTTCGATGTAGGTTGTTCAAGGGCACGCCCCGGCATTCCTGAAGGGCATTTCTGGCCTGCATAGATGATTTTAAGCGAAGTGCAGCGCACAGGATTGTCAGCGCTTGTCCAAGATCTGTGCAAACCCAAGTCGTAACAATGCTAGACCCTATAGCTCTACATGACTCTGAAATCATGCTCAAAACCCAGCTTGCTTTGAAGATCTGAGGCTACGAATCCCTTGTCTCTGCTCCGTGGGATGTGTCTTTGTGCTCGCATCTTGCTGATAGCTCTACAGTCTGATGCCCAGACCCTGCCTAGCAAGCATTAGGAAGCGCTAGCCACTTCTGCTATCCCACAGATGGCCAAGATTCTACAACCCTGGACCACTTACTGCGTTGGGAAGGACAAGGAGAAGTCGAAGAGGAAGCGAGAGGAAGAAAGGAAGAAGCGAAAGCAAAATGTGGAAGAAGGAGGGGTCAATGTAGAAGCCTGAACATAACTAGTCTGATAGCATCATAGCTCCTGTAGAACACACAAGACCCTATTGCATTCTTTAGAAGGACATACATCTTGCAAGACTAATTGGCCCATAAACCTTCGCCATAGGCCCATCTGTTCGTTGAACTCTTGGACGGTTCAAATGGCCCAAAGCCAGCCAAGGATGTGATTTTCTAGACCGTTCTGGAGATAAGTTTGGCCAGGTGCCGTTTATCAACGAGGGCCTCTAAAGCAGTTTATCAGCGAGGGCTCCCTAAACGTTGTCTGGGACATAGCGTCTTCTGTGTAAGGATTGAAGAATTTGCCTTCGTCCTTAAATCATGCTGGGCTTGCTTGCTTCGGGAGATTGAGTCCGCGACTACTTCGTGGAGGGTGGCAGGGAGCCGCTGCAAGTGTGGTATATCGAGCATGGGTTTGATGTAGCCGCGGCTTCTTCTTTCCGCGCCTACCCATTAAAGTGGTGTGAGTGCCATAGGGACTTCAAATCATTCAATTTGGGGGAGTCAGGCCTGCGGGACCTGAAGCTTACTGTGGGGTTTGGGCTAAGGGCTGGCTGCAAAGATTTTGGAACTACCGTTTTGTAAAGGCTTCAGTCTGAATTAACTTTGCTTTTCTCAAATTGCAAGGCCCTTTTGCGTGGTGAATTTGTTGGGTCCAAGTCTAGAGCCATGATGCAGGATGATAGATCTCAAATTGCGAGAAACCCGCCAGGCCTACAATGAACTTTGCTGCGCGTACCCTGAACAGTGTTCCCTCCCCCCAGCACGATGAGCATTCAAGTCCATGAGTGGCGACCTTTGCGAAGATGCACACTGTGGGCCCGGAACATCTATAAGTGTGCCTGAACTTCTGAGGGCACTCGGCACGTGCAGGGCCCAAAAGAGTTGACATAGGCGAATCCTGGAATCGAGGGGCCAAACGCGAGCGGTGCCCCTTGAACGCCTGGCGAGATGCGATTGTCATCGAGATGGGGAGGGATTGCGCCACGCGAAAGCTGAATGCATTCTGTCCCTCTGCCCTCCACGCAACGACCCTGACGGCTTGCACTTCATATGAGCGATATTCATTACTCGCGTATTAGGGACGAAGAGGGGGAATGCCATGAGATGCATGAATGACGCAAAAGCCCCGAAAGCCAAACGAACCCCCAAAAAGCGATACCGCTCAATCTAAGACGAGGCCATGACTGTGTTTTGGCTGAATTCACCCTCCTACGCAAAAGCCCCCGCGACAGGACCCTCCCAAGTTGTCCATGGCATCGGGATATACAAGGAATTTCGGCAAACGCTCATATTAAGCACCATTACCATTAACATCGCCCCTGAAAGTGTGGATATTTCTGTCAGCTTTAACTTAGGGATCAAATTGGGAGTGTTGGATTCTGCCGCTCCTCCATTCCCTGCTATTTCTCCACTACAGCGTTCCGGGCCCTGCACTACAGCGTCACTACAGAAAATTCTATGTTCGGTGGCCCCTCGGAGTATAACCTTCATGGAATTATCAAGACTGTTTTGGAAATAGCTCTAAAGGGACAACAGAAGGGGGAATTCCATGTGGCGGCCAGTGCCTTGATTGAAGCCCTGAACGTGAACAGCTTGGAGCATGGAACTCTTGAGCCGCCTAAATCCTCAAATGCCAACAGGTCATTAGCCCACACCGTAAATCCTAAACCCTAAGTCCTACATCCTAGACCCTAATGTGGGTTGTTCTCAAACTTTGGGCCGCATGTGGTTATTGATTCTGTATATATACATATATAAGTCCGGAGTCTGACTTCCTTCAAGGCGCGCAGCAGGAGGATGCAGATGAGTCTGGGTCCTGGGAAGCCGAGGAGCTGAAGCTGCGCACTTCTGCGTGATTAGGGTTTAGGGGTTCAGGATTTAGGGCTTGAATTAAGTTACCATAGTATGGGCACATAGTAGATAGTAGGGTTTCCTTTTATGGTAAGTTAACTTAATTAAGATTCCTGCTGAACCTGCAACGCTTCGCCCTAAATCGTAAACTTGGGAAACCCCGGGTCGTATTTCTTTAGAATTGTGGATACCGGTCTTGGATCCTCGGCGTTGGGGTTTCGCTTCTACAGTACACATGGGTTTGGGGTTTAGGTTTGAATGCTACCCCCCCAAGCTTTGTTGAACGATTTAGATCCGGCCTGAGTCTAGGTTTGCCGATAAGACCGTAGGATCTGGGAAAAGTAGAACAGCTTCAACCTCACCAAAGATGAGATGCATATCGAACATAGCTTGAAGATGAGCTACTTTCACACTCGCGATGCTAAGCCCACATGCCAAACGCTAGGCGCCTGAACCCAAACACCTAAGGACCTAAGCGCCGTACAACTGCCTGTTAGGCTAGTTTAGCGGTTGCATTGTTTAATCCTTTTTGGCTGCAGGACAGGGTGATCGTAAGGATCTCCGGCTGGACTTGTTCGAAGTCCTTACCGACACCTCGCCCACATGACATACGTTCAACGAACCTGTTATCTTTCCTAAGAAAGGCTAGAGTCTGTGTAGGAGCATAACAAGCGCTGATACTACGGAGGAACATAAGAAACGTTGATGCCACTAGCATAAATCAACCATGTGGTTTCCATATCACGTTATGTCAACTTATGTTCTTAATCGCAACTCATAGTAGTTTATCTGAGGTACCACTGCCGCTGAGCTTTGCGAGACTCTACTCGAGTCTTCCGTGAAGGCTTCTGGTTGTTGTGTGGTCTCCTTTATATATGGGAGCCCATCAGCTAAAACAGGTCCAACACGCCCATAGATTGTTTGCTTTACTTCCATTGACACTTGAGGCTGTTCTAATTATCCAGGCCACCGCACCAGAATTCCTAGATCCTAAAGCTCTGTTCTAGTGAACGGGACGCTAGGTCTGTGGCAGCCGCACAGGGGAGTTAAGCTTCAAGCCTGAGCGAACAGTTGAGCATGTCGGGAAAAGACAGCTGCCAGCCAAGATCACAGCCACTCTCTGCTTTCAGTAGATTCTGTAGATGCACTAGATATAGAGTTCATATCTGTGGCTGCACAGAAAAAAGGGTGCCTTAGGCACTACCTTTCCAACCATGCGAGCTAACTCATCTTTGCATTAGGGGGGGGGGTCCTTGGCACTACTCCGTAGGGATTTCCTTGATTTCCTAGACTTGGACGGTGTTGAATGGTTTTTATAAAGGAACGTATATAGAATCTGAATGCAATGTTAATTGGCTTTATTGCGGTCTTAAATGGATTTTGACTTGTGTGTAATCAGATTTTGCGTAAATTTCAAATGTTTTTAGTCGGTAATTCGATTCCATTTAGAATTTAAATGGATTTCAATTAGATTTCAATGAGTTTGATTAGGTGTTTGAGAGACTTGTAAATTGATTCTATCTAGATTTTCAGTAGATTTCAGTGGCGTCGACTTTGATTTCAATGGGTTCAATTGCAATTCGGTTACGATCGTGAATCGATTTAACTGTTTTGTTTGCTCGATTTAATTGCTTGCGTTTATTCGACTTCATCTAATTTCAGACGATCTTAAGTAGCTTTCAATAGGATCCTATTATTGGCCCCCCCTTGTATTAAATACGGCTCGGAGTATTTACATTAGCGGGGGGGGGGAGGAGCCCTTGAAAATATTAGGGGGAAAAGATTATATAAAAGGTACCCCTGGTTTTAGGAAACCCGAGAAGTGTTTTTCTTGAGGATTTGATGGGGATCATGTTGAGAAGCTGTTGACACACTAATCCATGCTGCCGATGTTTGCTTGTGCATTTGTAGTTGAAGATTTGGTTGGTGGCAACTGAGTACTCATGCTTCCAGGGCTTTGAGCTTGTGCATCAGGGTTCAGGACTCAAGATTTAGGAGTGACTGCTTCTTTTCAAGTAGCTCTTTTTCTCACAGCGTGATTCGCGTTTGGAGGCAACTTGAGACCTACTCCATAAGAGGGACTTTCTGGATTAGGTTTGGGACTCTTGGAGCTATCAAACTTTTGTAACCTTTCTTGCGAGAGACCGTAGGCTAGGGATCTTCTCTATCAGACATTTAAGAGCGAACCACCATTGCAGTCTTCAACACACTTACCACAGCTATGGCCTGAGTACTCATGTTTGCCCCGGCCTAGTCGTCGTAAATCTTAAAACTCCGAGCCCCTCGCGCATTTCCGGAGGCTGTCATCCCTGTACGATTCTGTGTATCATCTGTTTCTGATAACAGTAATAGAAATACTAGTATTAATGAAGCCGCAAAGTAATAGAAATACGAGTAATAATGATAGTAGCAATAGTAGTACAAGCAGCAATAAACGTGATGGTAATGAACGTGATCATAGAAATGGTTGATGTCTCAGCGAGTAGGCGTATGGTTCCGTTAGCCCCTGTAGCGTCCACAGTGGCCCAGCAAGAGTTCATTTCTCAGGGATCGCCATCCGTGTTGTCCGTGGACCTCGACAAGTGACTTGCATCATCAATTCAGGTTTCCAAGAGGTGGGTTTGGGATTAGGATTTGTTGCAGTGCGGGTTTGTTACAGCTTGGGTGTGGAGCAGTTTTGAGTTGAAGTTTTGGCAGATTTCAATCTTTTAAATCTTTTGGTCGTGGTATGGGCTTCAGTGATTCGAGCGTTTCGCTCTGTAGTTGTGGCACCTGAAATGGTAGCTTCCTTAAATTTTAGTTTAGATAGGGGGACCCCAAGATAGACCCCAGTATCCTGTATTCCTTGTTATAGGAACCCCCAAAAGCGTACCCCTGAATTTCAGGGGTGGGTCACCTAAACCCTAAGCCCTAAACCCTAAACCTTAACCCGTGCCCTGTCAGACGATCGAGGATCCCAGCAAAAACAGAGCTGTACCCTGAACTATCAAGGAAGGTAAGGACCGTTTTAAGAGATGAACAGCTAAGGGTTTATCAAAGTAATATAGAGCCTAAATCGCTACCTAAATCATAACCAATCTCTTGACCCTGTACTCTTTATATGACTTATTGATTCTAGTATAGGCTACCTGATGTAGACACGAAAATGATCGCGGCAATCATTTCAAGTTTCTTGTCGCTTTTGGTTAGATTATTACTCAAGCCTTACGAGAACCTGTCCCGAATTTTGAAATTGCACAGGTGGATTCGGCACTGCTTGAGGATGCACTCGAAGCAGCGTGAGAGGTGGGCATGGATACAAGAAGACCTGAAATGAAGACATGGGGGCCTTTGTTTCAGTAGGTTGCTCCCTATATTTGGGACCCCATTTATGGAAAGCAAGACTTGTATGGAGAGGCTGTCAAAGGGTTGTGCGTCCAGAACGAAGAATTGATTTTGGGAACCTTCACAGGTGGTTGGCATGCGCCGTTGTGGCACAGAGGTGTGGCAAGGGTCGCTGTTTAGGGTGATGTGGGCTAGGGTCTGAGGATGAGCCAATCATCACTATCCTGGCGATGCTTGGTACCTGACTTCCTTACATGAGCTGTAATCTAAACTCCTTAGAAGGGGGGCTTATAGGGGACAATTCTAGGGATTCTTAAAGGGGATACTCGGAGTTTAGACTATGGCTCATATGGGGCAGCACTTAGATCCTTAGGGCCACGCAAACCACCCTGCACTTCAACCGACGCTCAGTTGGAAGAAGACGATGCGAGACATCTACGAGCAGAGGTCCGTGCACCTCACGGAGCGACTTTGCTGCCATCTTGTCTGAGACCATACTGCTAGTACATTGAATGGCCTGTCTGCTCCTAAGCGCCTTATCCTTGGGAACCATGGCAATCTAGTAAGCCAAGGTGGTGCAGGAGTTGTGGGTATGCAGCTTCAAAGTAGCAGACACGGCTTGCTTTAAAAAGGTCAGGGATCAGTCCTGAGAGGGTAGTTCAAGGTTTGGGAATTCACGGGTTAGCGTGCAGCGCGTGTCATGTGAAATGACATTGTGCTAAAAGCCTACAATTGTTATTTAGCGGCAGAAGCCGTCTGGGAACCTCATACCTTGGAGCGCAAGACAGGAACCCCAGCATTGATGTATGCTGCCTGAAGTATTACACTACACTGGCTGTCGTTTTGGCGTTAGAGACGCGCAGAAAAGCTCGGGGTAGCTTAGCAGGGGTAGGCCGTGGCTGGTCGATCCAAAAACTTCAGGAAGCGACTCTGTCTGGCGTCTTGGAACGCTCGCCACCCTACAGGTTCAAGCTAGCTCCTTTCCAAATCCCTGAGAATCCAGAATAAATCGCAAATCATGGCTGACGGGAGCACATCGCCTTCCACGTGGAGGGTATGTGGATGTGGACTAAAGATCCCGCAGGCGCAGGTTTGAACATCACGCCCGAAAGATGTTCGGCCTGGGGTTTCATGCATCAGGTGACACTGGATTTTAGGTAGGAGCCCTTATACAACCCTCAAAGGTGATCTGCACAGCCTCGAGCAGGGAACTTCCCTGCCTCATTTAATCTCTACATGCTTAACTTTAAGGGGAACGCCCAACGATGTCCGAGAGCCTGCATAGCAGCAAGTCTTCCGCAAAACGTATACTGTAGTTCCTGGAGGGTAGCAGTATTCTTGTAGGTTCCCCATCTTGCTTATGGTGATACATGAGCTATAGTCTTAAGTCCTAGTATCCCCCTTAATAACCCCTATCATAATCCCCTATGTCCCCTATATAATTCCCTATATGACCCCCTTTACTGGAGTTTAGACTATAGCTCACATGTCAAGGTACCTGAACCTGCTTCCTTGCAGTCATGCAGCACCACAAGAAAAGGCGCTTCTGGCATGTCTAGGTGTCGTATGAGAATTTGTCAAATTATGTATTGACAGCCTGCTAATTAGTCTCCTCCTGAGGCGTGTGGATGAGATTCTAGAGCTCCTTGACGAGGACTGATAGAGAAAGATGCCTGTTTAGGGAAGGGACGCAGGGTTCAGGCCTAGCATTGTGGCGGCAGCTTGAAGCGTGGTTGAGGGGGTATGCTCATAAGTTCGCGGGCCAGAACCACTAGGCTTTAGGTGCACGCAGGTGGCTGCTTTGGTATCCGCTTCCCCCCAACAATTAAACATATATTCTAATCGCACGTCCGCCAGGGCCCCTTACCATGTTGGTGGGAGCAATTAGTGAAAGATCTAGCCTCTTTGAGCGAATAACGGGTTCCCTGACTTTAAGTGGATTCTTTCATTCATAGACGCCCACACAAACAAGAACGTTGATGAGTTCTGAATTCCAAGTAGATCTCTCCTGATTTGTTGTATAGGCTTCTTTACAACAAGCTCATGCAAACAATCAACATCTGGAAAATAAAGAAGATCCCGTGTCCCCTGTGAACCCCAGAATAACTTCCCTAATCCCTGAGACAGTACTCACGCTTTCTTAACTCGCCCCTTGTGCAGCAGGCATCCTTTTTAAAAGTAGTATTCCACGGCTTTAGGCTTGTGGGTTTATTGTTCAGTATTATGGAAGGCTTTATTCATGAGGAGCAGGGACTCAGATTGGTCTCTCGACAGACTCTTAATGGGCTTATGGTTTAGGATTTCAAAATTCTCAAAGCCCCCAACCTCAGCTGCTTAAAAGCGCTAAACCTGAACGCGTCCAAATATGAAGCCTAAAGCCCTAAACCCCTGAAGCCTAAAACCTTCAGCCCGCAGTCTCGAGGACTTCCCAGCCCTATGTGTGCAGTTCGAGATGGACGCAGCTTGGTTGTGTTTGAATCTAAAAGCCTCCCGGTTCCTTCAATGTCGGTTATAGGGCCCTGAATGGTGGGTACTGCGGTTAAAACAGAGGGTAGAGGGTCGAGGATTGGAGTTTTCAAAAAGTGTCAGCCAGACTTTATTTTGGGGTCATGAATAAAGTATGAACCCGAATATCCTAATATGTAATGTGCCTCCCCGAAGAGAGCACAATGTTGACAATCCCCGATATATACGTGGCACCTACCTTTCTGCTTGTTAAGACACTCCCAGAGCCGGTGCGGGGGGTAGGGCTCGAAAGCAAGAGGGCGAGGAACCGAGGCATCGGCAGGGAGCCTGGCAGAGAGTGAGAAGGTCTTCTGCGCACGATTTGCGCTTTTTCGTAAGCTAGCTGCAAATGGGATCCCTGGGTCCCTATAGAGCCCACAGCCTGCAACCCCCCAAAACAAGAAGTGTCCTCAACCTACAATCGCTGGAGCTCGTTTAGCGCCTGGGGCCGGACCGTGCCGTGTTGCCGTCAGCGATGCCCGTGCTGAAGCCAGCACAACTTGGAGGCTCAGGATAATTGTAGCCCAACTTAGCTGGTACGTCTGACCCAGCTATCACACAAACAGGGGGTCTTTGCGGAAACCATCCCTAGCCCCTACAATCTGTACATCCTTAGAAGCCATGTGAGGCGAACCTATGACTTGGGGCACTGATGCTTACAGGAGAATTGGGGAGTAGATCCCATAAAGTTTCCCCAACAAAAGCTACCCTATATACTTCTGCTTTTGCTCAATCCCTGCACCTTGTAAATGCCTGTACTTTGACCTTGAGGCTATGGAGCGCATGCCCGGAAACCCTGAATCTCCAAATCCTAGCTCCTAAAGCCTCAAATCTTGAACCCCAGGCCCTGAACCCCTAAACCCTATAAGCCCCAAACCCTAAGCCCCTTAACCACTAAACCCAAGGCCTAGACCTGAATCCCGGCACTGTAAGGTGATGGAAAGCCTCGCCGCAGCCTCGAAACTCAACAAGGAGTCTTTGCCGCTGGGCCTGAGAAGTAACGGGTTTTTGGGTTCGGGGCTTGGGATTTAGGGTTTTGAGGTTCAGGGTTGGGCCTCAACGTCAATTCTTTCCCAAATTAGGGTTGCCATGTTGGGTGTCTAAAGGGTTTAGGGTCGATTACTGGGTGCTCCTATTTATGGGCAACTAGCGCAGTCTTTGTTAGGAAACCTCTCACAAGGGGGGAGTCATTAATGGAACCCGGCACTTTACATTCTTGCAGGTGACTTTTCTGATGGCTCCGGTATTCGCAAGGCTAGCAGTTTGTCTTGCAGGTGGCTGTCTGCTTGCAAGACCTTAAACCTTAAACCCGAAACCCTAATTCCTGGACTAGCAAGCTGGAGTGTTCGACATGGCTCCGCTATCTGGGCCTAAGTGCCCACTAATTATCAGGGGCCCTATAGCCCGAATAAAGGATAGTGGCACTGTCTTTATATAGAGATTACAATAGACTGGTAATTTATGGGGGGTCCGACCCTGCATAGGCTCCCTGCGTCAGCACTAAAGCCCTTATTAAACCTAGGGTTTTGGGCTTGGGGCTTAACCCGAAATCCCTAAACCTTCAGCCCTAGAGTTAAGGGAGCGGAACACGGTTTGAGTTTAAGTGCTTGCCTGGCTGGCTTGCCACCCTTGTAGGACCTGGTGGCACCTTGGGATACAGGCCAGGTTCCCTTGAATGTTATATCCAACCCATGCTTGAATGAGTGTTGGGCTTTTACAGTCTCCGACTACAGGGTTTAGCTTTCAGGGGTTCAGGGTTTAGGGTTCAGGGCTTGGAGGTCTATAAGTAGAAAATGTCACCTGTGGTGCCCGGGTACACTTGAACCTTGGAATGGAAACGTGAGGTCTGTCCGATACATCCTATCCCAATGACTAACCCAAATCCTAAAGCCTTAATCCCTAAACCCTGAACTCTTCATGCCTAAGCCCTAAACTCTGAACCTTGAACCTTGAACCTAATCGAGTTTTAGCCCCAAGCCCTGAAACTCACCAGTAGGACGAATCCAAACACTTGGCGATGCATTGCCTTGCAGCTAGGAAATCTAATCCTGCACTCCCTATGAAGTAACTAGAATGCTCTAACACTAATATATACCTGTTTATAATGTGGTAGATTCCATTTTCTTTCCATTATCCTTATGTAACCTCCATATATTCCCCGTTCAAACTAAGTTGCTCAGGAACTGAGGCCTCGATACCGTGATCGGGGTTTAGGGTTTGGGGCCTGGGGGCTATGTTGGGTTATATAGGGATACTGGAAAAGGAAGTGAAAACTACTATTTAGGGTTTGGAGTTAAGCGTTTAGGGTTTAGGGATGAATTCACGACAACACCTTGTGCCTTGGAGCTTTGTATGCCGAGCCAGCCTTTTCAGCATGTGTGCAGTCTCGGAATCCATCCTTCAAATTCCGGGCCAATTTTGAGGAAGAGCGTCTTACAGCAGTGAATCCTCAAACGCTCACTCAATCCAGGGCTCAGGGTTAACCTAGGCCCTAAACCCTAAAAGGACATGGGCAAAAAAGGGGCACAAGCCCCACCGTCATCTGCTGCGCATCTAGTAGATGGTACGTTGAACCCAGACCTGATGCCTGGAAGCATGCAGTCTTAGACCCCAGAAGGAAGACCCTATAGGGTTTAGGGTTTGATGAAACCCTGAACCTTTTCAAGCCTAAAGCATAAGCCCAAAGCCAGGAATGCTTCCACACCAAGCAAGCTGTCAAACCAGCACCCCGCTCTTTGGGGCATATCCATGAAAGCAGGGCGCGGCATCCTAAGCGGAGCCTCATGATGGTTCCAGGCTCACTAACGAGGGATATTCACCGTCACTACAAGGACCCTCTAGTCATATTATGAGAGATATACGCTATAGGATGACCATCTTGGTGTTTGGGGGGTAGCTAAAGCGCCGTATCATTCATAGCGTTGTTAAACGCCATGCACCCGCAGATGCTCAAGGGACCCTCCACGCGCCCTTACTTACAGTTGTTTAAGGGTTTAGGGTATGTTATATAGGGATTATCTAGGGATTATATTCCATTATTCCCTGCTTACCAGCAGTGGGTAAAGGGCGTGGCTTCCTCCTTCCCCATGAGCAAAATGAGGCGTAGAGGGGTTTCAAGTACTTTCCTACAGATTCTGCCGCAAGGTGTTGGAAGCCCTGACTTGGACTTTCTCAGAACAATTCCTTTCTCATTCCTGAAGGGAGAACCTCTATAACCCCTCTATAACCTTCAGCTATCTGCTGCCTGATGACAGCTCAATTCTTCAACTTTGGACGAGCTCTAAACCCTCAACTGTAAGCCTTAACTCATAACCCCACAACTGCTCAGGACCTGCCAGGTTAGAGTTTGTGCCGCCTGCGCCCTCCACGAAATGTTGGTGGCTGGGGCAAGTGCCAGTAGTTAGTTCAGGCTTAAGGGGTCGCGGATACCAAGTACTAATGGGTAACAAGTTGAGCCCAGATACTCGGAGTGCTCCATTAACGACGGTTGCGAGGTTGGAGGAAGCACCCTAGGACTGCATGCGGGACTGGGCTTCAAGACCCACACAAGGGCTGCATATAGCTGCATAGAAAGATTGAGAGTCTCACGCGAAGCCCTAAACCATAAACCCTAAGCCCTAAACCCTTAGGGTTGTGACTGTGTCTCACCTTCGGCCAGACCATGCAGTACATCTTGTCCAGGCTTCAGCCGTGTGCATACGGCTGGGCGTTTTCAAAATTTACGCCTCTAAAGCCTTGCCTAGAGACCCCAAATGAGCTACAGTCCAAACTCCTTAAAGGGGGGTTTTACATAGGGGACTATGTAGGGGACTAATTACTGTAGAGGTTATTAAGAGGGATACTAGGAGTTTAGACTATAGCCCAAATAATTATCCCTATATAACCTCTATATTATACTGTACCCCCTATACTGCCTAATATCAATTTTCCTAGGTTCCCAGGCCTTATTCAGAGAAACCCACTTTTGGAGTCGTATGAGGATATTGCTCTCATTGGGCCATGTGGATCCAACGCAGAGGGCCGCATCAGGTTCCAGAGGGGGCCAGATCCTTTCACAGTTTCCAAGTCAACTTGTGAGATCCTGTCAGGGTGCAGCATGACCACAAAGCGTATGCGTTGCTACTGGGGGTGGCAAAAAATCCAGAATTACAAGGAATCTTAAAGGGTGGGTACATTGAACCTATCCAAGGGATGCATTGCTCATTCCCAACTAATCATCCACAGTCAAGTTTACATGCCCTGCGCAAAACTAGCATTGAGCACCCGAAGAAGCCCTTCAGTCGTTACAGGAACCTTACAGCCACCATTACCCGGCTTGTTTGGGAGACGGTGTCAGATCTTTCATCCTGGGACATGGTAGGGCTTGGGGTTCAACCCTGACCCAAACTCTGGACCCTGTATCAGGTGGAAGTTGGCAAGGATGACGCCCTGGAGGCCAAGTGGCAAAATTCTCACCTTTCTGAAAATTGACGTGGGCTGGGGGGTGTAACAGGGGGACCCTGGCAAACCCCGATGCAACATTGCAAAACCGTATTGCCTTCCCCTTTCAAGCAGACACCAGTCTCAGATGTGCTCTCCTTGATGAAGTGCATTTCAGTTTTCTTCGTTTTTGTACTAAGCACAGGAATTTGCGATAAATGTGTGCCTTAAGATACCTCAGGCTGCAGAAAGTCGGGGATGTGCAAGGTTCTTCTAGGGATCTTGCTGCTAAGTCTGCCAGGTTTTGGCCCTGGCTTTGGCATGGCGCAAGCTTCTTTTGAAGACCCCAAAACATGAGCAGCTGGTTTTGTGGGGCCCCAGCAGCGTAGGATGCCCCTAGCCGGGCTACAGCACCTTATCTGAAGAAAAACTCGGATCCCTACAATACTACGGCACGAAGCCCTTACTTCTGACAGTCTGAGCCCTCATAAGCCCAACTCTTCTCAGTCGCCTTTAGAGTGAGGCGCGGCCCATTGTCCAGCTGCTCCACACTGTTCTGGCCACAAACACCTTCGCCGCCTTCGCTCCTTGCTTTCATTCCGCGGGCAGGTGGATTTAGGACTTGAGATTTATGTTCTGATGGACTCGCTTGAACGGAAGCCGTAGTAAGGCACGTCGAGACTTGTGAGTTCCAAGTGCAGCCTCAGCTTTTGCAAGGCGATGCGATGTTGGGAGCGCGCATGGCTGCGCCACAACCAGAACGATGTTGAGCGAGTTGCAGTGTGTGATATACAGGAGCTGATACGCAAGGCCTTCTTATCTCCCAATCAGCCAGCCTGTGAAAGGCCGTACAAAGCAGAGCTTAGAACTAGTCAGGTGGGAGGGAATCCACATCACCATAAACCGCGATGGAACCCCAAAGAATCCTTCAAGAGGACAAGCCTTTCGGGAGCCCCTTCCAAGGTTCCACGTTGGTCAGGGGGAGTTTCAAACCTCAAGATCCTTCGTGCGCCGACCTTTCAACCCCTCTCTGCTTGGCTACGTCTCAAATCGGAGGTTCCCGCGTTTGCCCCCAAGAGGTCTAAGGTTCGGAGCCACGTCGCCTGGACAGCCACCAACACCAAAAAACTGGCTGTTGGTTTTGCCTAATTGAACCTCATCTCGCCTCCCAATATGAGCTCTGTCGCGCTTGGTGCTCTTTAAAATGCTTAGGTGGGCATTTCCAGAAATGAGGACTTCCTATGTACATTCCCCAAATCAGGGACCTCTGATTTCTGGAGCCCCCTCACGTAGCCCCGTTGTTGTTACACGGTTTGGGACCTCTGCAACTTGCCAAGGAGATTCCCGGCGAGAGGAGGCCAACCAGCGTGTCGAACGCGGACCAGGCCCACACTTGCTCAGATAGCCTTAGGGTTTAGGGTAGTTTAGGGTTTAGGGGCTTGGATTTCAAAGTGTTCTTTGATTTTTAACTACCTTTAACCCTCGTATACTCCTTAAAAGCCGTCATTTTTCGTAAGGCTAGTACACCTGCATTACCGAACATACGTCGTAACAACATGATACAAGGTGTATTCCGGAATTGAGGGGTACATAAAGGGCTTCCTGCGGGTACTTTCAATGTATCCTGAGAGCCTCTTTCTTGTCACGCGTTTCATTTAAAGGCGTATAGGATGCAAAGTAGTTTTGAAACATGCGGCTCCTAAACGGATTCGCATTGGAGGTTGGCCGGGCGTTTAGCAGGTCTGAGGGGACCAGCCGCGACAATTCGATTACAGGTTCCAGCGAACCCATACATGGAGAGGGGCTTTTCAAAACTGTTGCCGCTTCTACTTAACATCCGTCATTTGGAGATGCCCTCAAGAAGGGGAAGTGCCCGAATGATTTCGATAGCCCTGAACCTGAACACCTTGGGGCTCTCGAATCACCTCGCAGGGCAATGCCCCAAGGCCTCTTGTTTCCTTTGTACCCGTGGATAATCTTCTGTATCCTTTTGTAACCTCTAGCCCTGTAAGGCTGCAACCTCTTACCACCACTTACCACTGCTAGGACCGGGCCGTATCTTGCTTAAGAAGCTGCTTGGTTGTAAGTGTTTTGCCTACGCGCCATGGGTCCTGCGACAGCCTCCCCAAAAGCAGGACTCATAGCTTGGGGTGTTTTGCTAATTGCAAGGGGTTGAGGACTTAGCCCACAAACCCTAAAGTCCAAGCCTCTTGTTATGCCATGGAGCTACTCCAGAGCTCTGACAAACCTATCCCAAAGCTTCATCTCAACGTCCGGCTTCTTAATGCTTAGTCCCGTGGCCTTCATGAAAGTGATCAGGCTGCGAGTTTGGCAGACTCTCCAGAGCAAGGGTCGGATGGAGCGCAGGAGGCAGGGACAACGTTTCGAGCGGAAGCTTGCTTGATTTGGAGTGTATGGAGTGTATGGTTTAGAAGGCAGGATGAACGGTCGTTTGTTGAACTTTTCCACGAGAAGAGAAAGCGGTCTACATGGGGCGGTAGCAGGATG